>CALNHX010000936.1:0-267967 GCA_940337035.1 Agriotes lineatus
GTGCATAATTGTTATGTAAATTGTCGTATGGGAATCGTTCGGTGTTCAGATAAACTCGGAAATTAGTAAGACCAATTTTATCGAAATTAGCATTGTCTTTAGCGATTAGCCCCGAACGACCTGATTGAAACCCTACGATGACATATCTGGGGGTTTGTAATTTTGTGCTTGTAGCGATAGCGTGAGAATGTTGAGTCACAGCATGAACACCGGGTATGATATGAAGCTGCCAGCTGCGAAATGCGACTTGAGTGTCAATATTTTTATCGATGTATTTGGTAAGGGCTAATTCTTGAGCAAGACCTGGAGTGATATGAGGAACCTTCCAATATAGTTTGTCAATCGTAACTTTAGCCGTCTCCCCTACGGTAGCACTGAATACGGCGGCGGCATCGGTATTGCTGCGAATTAATACGAGTTCTTGTCGGATGTTAAGTATTACTTTACCATAATCTTCGGCGAATCCTAACAGCATTCTCAACGGTATGCAGGCACTAAAGTTACCTTCCTGATCGGTAATGGGAGGATCGCCGCCGGCAAACCAACCTGCATTTTGAAGCTTTTTAACGTCAGCGGAACTGTAGGACACATATCCCTTAAGAGTAGACGTAATACCAGGTTTGGTGACAGAGTCGACAACGACGCCATTGATTTCGTATCGGATTTCGCTAAATAAGTGAGCCAAACCATTGTTAAGGAATTTAGCCGTTGTAACTTCACCGTTTTCCTTCCGCAACTTTCCCTCTAGGTACAGATAGCTCAGGCCGGGAAGAGTTGACATATCTTCGGGAATTGGAATTCGAATTTCATCGTTATAGTCAAAACGGTTTGTATACGGTTGATGTGTGTGCAATTGATTGCTAATGATAGAAGTGTCGACGAGGACTCGCTCTCCAATATTTAAAATACTCATTACACTATTGTAAAGCCTAAGGACCGCAAGAAGTCTCTGTTTGCTTTAGTTAGCTGCGTGGTGGACGAAGCCGTACTGATCTTACGAGGGTGTGGGCGACGATTCTTATAGGAAGTAAAGCAGGGGTGGTACGGAGTGGTGAATCGAAAACCCATTACAGTTTCTTTAAATGTAATGTTACCGTAACGGTCTCCTTACTAAAACTGACAGGATTATCCGATTGGTCTAGTATTTTAATAGTTAAGTTAGTGATCTGTTTCGTGCTGATCGGTAGATAGATGACAGGGTTAGGGGTTTCCACTATTTTGTACCCGGGCGGTACTATGGGAAGAATTGGTGAATGATATGGCCGGGCTTACCATTTTTATATGAACCAACGGAGATGTTGGCAATGAATAAGAATCGAGTTGATGTTCAAAATTTTCGTAACATGTTCAGCTGTGTGCCACCTATCTGCAGCATAAACTTTTTTCTCAAAGCCTAACATGTCCCGGATAGTATTGTCGCTTTGAAAGTCGATTGGAACGGTGGACTTTATTTCGGTTTTAAGGTGCTGTTGTTTCCACGTAGCAGTACCTGTTTAAACACCCGCATCAGAATCGAGTTGGTTATGTAAAAATTCAGCAATGTCGGTAATTTCATATGCTCCCTCCGGTATAAATAATAGGAGGTTCTCCAACAAGATTAAATTCATTGTTGGGAGGTCTAACGTTTGGAATAGTATAGTAGGTTTCGAAACTTAACAATCCCAAGACGTATTCGCTACCATCGTCTAAGAAAATGGGAGGGTCAAAATTTGCAGTAAGAACAGATGAATCTCCCGTAAGAGTGAATATACTGGACATGATGAAGCGTGGCACTTAAACTGACGACAAAAGCGGTTTCGCAAAGTTATATAAGAATTTGAGACACAAATGTCCGCATGTGTATGATGCGAGTTTTTGATATCTATTAGAGTTGTACATAATTGTGTTGTTGCTACCATCGCTGCGAAAGTAGTTTACTAATTCGGGAGGAGGTTGTAAGCGACCTATGCTAGCGAAATACAGAACAAATCGATCAGCTTTAACGTAGGCTGTCCAATGTGTGCCAGGTCCAACATCATCGTCTAAGTTAGTAACACCACATTCTCGTTGACGAATTTTGTCGGGTAGAGCATCTCGCATAAATATTCCCCTAAAATGGGGAATTTCTAAGCGTTTAACGTACTGTGCAATATCGATGTCGTCAACGCTCGGCGTGGTAGCTTTAACGGTAGTTTTTGACTGATACGGTCGTAGATATAGTCCCTTTTCCTCGAGCAATGGATTCCATAGCTTTGTTATGCCGTTCCTTTTCCTGGAGATCCTTTTTAGAAGCCTTTGAGTCGCCAACCGCTTTAGCGACTGCTGCAGCACCGCCTCCGAGGGACCCCAATGCTCCTAATGCAGCAAGTATGGGTACAAGCGGCAATATACCTCCTCTCTTGGGAACAGGTACTACTCTAGAACGAATTCGGCGTTTCCTTCGCGATTTAAAACGACCGCGCCTCCAATACGTTTACGTCTACTACACCTTGTACGCTTCCGTTTTCTAGATACCCCCGTACCAAATTTTTGCGCAATACCGACAATAGGTAGTGCACGCTTTCGTTTCCGGGAGACTCTCACACCAACAGTGGGTTGTGTACGCTTCCGTTTTCTAGATACTCCCGTACCAAATTTTTGTGCGGCAATAGGTAATGTACGCCTTCGTTTTCGGGGGACCGTCACACCAGCAGTGGGTAGTGTACGCTTCCGTTTTCTAGATATCCCCGTACCAAATTTTTGCGCTGCAATAGGTAGTGTACGTCTTCGTTTCCGGGGTGTTTCCATAACAGCAATGGGTTCTGTACGCTTTCGTTTCCGGGAGACTCCCATGCCGAGTTTGGTTTTCCCTTTCATAATCCCTGTAACAGCAAGAGCTGCCGCTCTTTCTCCAAGAGTAGAGTCTTTTGCTTTAACGCGTTCCCAAGCTTTCTGTGCAAGAACTTTATCCGCCGCGTGACGCGTCGAAAGATTGCTAGATTGTGAGTATGCGATGTCGTGTTGCTTGCAAGCCTCGTCCAGAGGATTCCTTCCTCGATCACCTCGAGAAAGCCGTTTGTTTAAACGAGTGCCAGGTCCGCAAAACTTGTAACCTGGTATATGTAATTCGAAGGGTAACTTGTCAATAAGGGTGTTCAACAAACCGCGACCTTTCCGTCTTACGATTCGACGACGACTACGAGTTTTACGTCTAGTATAACTCATCTTAAAGAAACGCTCGTCGAAGAGCGACTGACGATGTGAAGCTCAAAGGGGTAGATATATACTTAGCACAGCGCGGTTAGAAGCTAGTTCGTCCCCGTCCGAAAACGATGAAGAACGTCAAACTTGTGAAACAAAAATGTTCGCTGCCGGTAGTAAATCATACAGTAAATTCCATGTCACAGAGGTTCAGACGACACGGCACTTTACTGGGTATAGGATGTAAAAGGGGTTTGATCATTGGTCCTTCCGGCTCTGGGAAAACCAATGCGATGATCAGTCTTTTGATGCACCGCAATGGAGTGCGGTTTCAAAACTTGTATTTGTATTCCAAAACCCTTGACCAACCTAAATACAAATTTCTGAAGATACTCCTGAAGTCACTAAAAGAAATCGGATTCTACGAATTCAGCGAGGGGTGTGAGGTTATCAAACCACACGAGGCGAAAGAAAATTCTGTTATTGTGTTTGATGATGTGGCATGCGACACTCAAAGCATAATTAGAGATTATTTTAGTTTCGGACGTCATCGAAATATAGATTGTTTTTACCTCTGTCAGACTTACTCATCAATCCCGAAACAACTGGTGCGAGATAATGCGAATATCATAATCGTATTCCGGCAAGACCACACCAATCTTAAACATATTTACGATGATCATATAAACACAGACATGTCATTCGAAAAGTTTAAAAACTTATGTTCCCACTGTTGGATCAAAGATCACGGATTTTTAGTTATCGACAAAGAAAGCGAAATCAACGCCGGTCGTTATAGAAAAGGGTTCGACAGTTATTTCACTATATAGGCATGGACCACTGCTGTACAAATTATTAGTCTACGAACAACGACAGTAATAGCAACATGGACAAACGGTTAGTAAGCGATCTTATTAAAGCTAGAAAGGCTGTCAGGCGGAAATATGAAACTTTAAAAGCAGATATCGCCGAATCGCAGACGGCTCTTGCGGAGCAATTTAAACCAATTTCCCAACCACTCACGGAATTGCTAACATCCATTAAGCAAGAAGGAGGTCAAACAATACAGCAAGAAGTAGGACCTATGCTGAGAACCATCAAACGACGAGTGTCCACACCATCTATCCTACCCCGTCCGAGAAATGGCAAAACCCCCGTACGAGCGTCAACCCCCGACATTGCCATTCCCGGACCGTCGACTTCAGCGTTGGTAACATCCACACCTAGATTTATTGACAGAGAAGTATTGTATGAGAGTTTACCGGATGAGGAGCAACAGGTAGAAGTTCAAGAAGAAGAAGCGGCAATTGAAAGTTCAGTAGCAGAGGCTAGGGAAACCGTGCGACAAATGATGGAACCGGAAGTTCTAGGAGAATACCTGGAACAGTTCTCAGGGTTAGCTAGAAAATATATCGAGGGAATGATACGAGATACAGAGAGCAAGTACGATCTCCACTATGGAGTTCGATGGGACATAGACACTGATAAGTTTGCAATTGGGAATAAACAGCTTACTTTTGAGGGTCAGGACATGGTTATTACAGATCACGGCAATAGAATAGTATACAAAGGCACCCCCGGCTTTTACGAATTAATGTTCTTAAAGAAACCGATAACTTATACAACCAAAGACCGTGAAAATTACTATGACATAGTGAACCGATCCGCCGCAAATCGTAAGAACTACGATCCAACCCAAGGGATAACCGGCAACGCCGGCGCAAAATATATGAAAGTAGTACGCCCCCTGGCTACATCGTCCGGCATTAGACAACCTACCAGAGCCGCATCGAGGGTGCAGCGTACCGGTAGGGGGTTATTAACAGTAACCAATAAAAAAGTGGAATTTGTTCCTTGGAAAGATCCAAATTCATTAGTGGATCGTCTGCGCATATTACTAGCCTCTCAGGTAGCGGGGCACACCGGCCATTCCAACGAAATCGTAAGCATCACCCAAGCTCTACGAGATGCAAAAATAATTCACTAAGACGAGTACAAAAAGCAGAGGACCTATTGAATTACGATCAGAAGGTGTTAGACGATAGAGTAATGCCCATAGACAAATTTGGACGCCACTACCATAGCGCGCGCTACGGTTCTCATCGCAAACATATCTTTATGAAAGTTGAAAATGTAAACCGACTCCATATAGAGGTACCACTGCTGCTAGTGGGGCGTGGTTATGATGAAAGCGGATATTCCAAAATTTTCGGTAATAATGAGTACATTTTTCCGTTAACGATCGGTGAGATCATAAGTGTTCAAGTCAACGGACCTTTGGTAGTATCACACATCAACGGCATCAAACACGACACGCTTGTCGGTAAGACATTGCGGCGAGGAGATAAACTGAAATTCGAATCCATAAACGCTAAGTTATACGTGCAACTGCTGCTTAAATGTCCCATAGCAGTCGATACAGCAACATTCGGCAATGAGTCCTAAGGAGGATCTAGTTGCAGAACTTCACAAACCAGCGCGAAGAAATTTCAAGAGACGACGGGTGATTCTCAAAGGATTGCATGATTTACTACAAGCGGATTTGGTGGAGATGCAACCATATGCACGAAGCAATAAAGGTTATCGATACATTTTAGCTGTTATTAATGCGTTTTCTAAATACTTGTGGGCTCTCCCGGTAAAACGGAAAACGGGAAAAGATGTAGCGGCAGCTATTCGAAAAGTTCTTGCTAATATGAAGGTATCTCCAAAAAACGTACAAACCGATTTGGGAAAAGAATTTTATAACAGCGATTTTCAAGCATTGATGCGACGTTACAAGATAAATCATTACAGCACGTATTCAACTATGAAAAGCAGCATCATAGAAAGATGTAACCGCACCCTTAAGAACATGATGTGGAAGCAGTTTAGTTTGCAAGGGTCCTACAAATGGTTGGACATTCTGCCCCAACCTTTAAGCAAATATAACACAACCAGGCATAGCACAACAGGTATGAAGCCGGCTGAAGTTAATCTTAAAAATGCCAAACGTCTGTTACACACCGTGTACAGCCACACAAAAACTGTAGATCCGACACCTCAAAAGTTTCATAAAGGAGATTCTGTACGCATTAGTAAATATCGTTCGATATTTAGCAAGGGCTACACACCTAGCTGGAGCAACGAAATATTCAAAATAGCCACAGTGCGACTTACAAATCCTACCACCTACAGACTCACCGATCAGGAAGGGCAAGAAATCAAAGGTGGATTTTACGAGCACGAATTACAGAAAACCAAACACTCGGACGTATACCTGATAGAAAAGGTGTTTAAGAAGAAGGGTAATCAGCTTTACGTAAAGTGGTTGGGATTCGATAATCGTCACAATTCCTGGATATCCAAAAACAATGTTGTATAACTTATTATGATTCTATAGAACTCTTTCAATAAAACACTTTTTTTTGTTTTACTACCATTTATTTTCTTTAAATAAAAACTTTTTATGTTTTACAGTAATTTATTATTGTAAATGCTAAACATGAGTGACTACAGTGTTAAATAACAAATATACTTGGTAATGCGGACCCAAACAATCAGATTTTTCGTAAAATTTAACTTACTACCTATATCATACAAGCTAATGTTCTTAACCTATACTATAATTGCTATATACAATAACTAAACCTACAAAGTACAAGAAAGCTCCTGCCGTGTAGGACCTCTGCTGTTAAGTAATAACGAATACTGTTCCGCGAACATATTGCTACGTCATCGTTTCGGCAATGCGCAGCAAGTTGTCTAGACGACTGTAAACATCTATATCACGGTGACCCCACGCTAACGTTTTGGTAGTATTAGGAATAAGGAAGCGTTTATCATCTCGCGAAGAAAGCGCAACCTTATTCATTAATTCGGTGTACATAGTGTGTAAATGGGAACGAAACACATACATCTGACAAAATACAACTTCCCTCTTGTTTTCGGCTACAGATTTATAAATTTCGGTGGTGAGGTGATTCCGAACAGCACTCTTTCTAACTCCCTTCGCCTTTTTGGCTTCCTTACCAACAGCGTTTACACAGTATGTTTTTGCACCGACCCCGTAATAGCTACACACAGCCACCCCAGCGTACTCATCCTTAAATTTGCCAACAACAGACTCGGTTCTCGAAATTCCGTGCAAACCATTCTTGTAATTTGATGTATCAAAGAGATCAAGGTGCTCTTGCATGTCCGCGTAAAAATTTTCAGTAAAAATTTCCAGGATGAATGAGTCAGTGTCCGAATAGAGTAGAGACACATTACGGCCGTATGTATGCTTCAAAAATTTGTAATAAAAATCGTACATTACCGTTTTCGAAAGATCTAAAACTGAGAAACCAACATAAATGGGTTTGTTATATAAAACCGACGTTCTGTTCATTTCCACTGCTATTAAATTTTCCCCAAACCGAATTCTATCTTTAAAGTTAGGTTTCGATATCAAAGCTTCTGCCCCCATTCTATTACCAATTTTCTCCCAATGACTAATTAACTTTACAAAAACCCTTTTGTCCACGTTTTCCATGGTTTTACCAAAGACGCTATTGTTAGCTAGTTTGAATGAATTTCGGTTAAATTCAGTGTCAGACTGGTTACGTAAATTTGTGTTTAAATCGATGTAGGATCTGAGCCACGGAGATTGTCTAAACTTAAGTATTTTATGCGTTTTAACCAAAATCAAGCCGGCCTCTAAACATTGCCTCAAATTCCTGTAGTGAATAATATAATTGTGTTTGTCATACAAATTTGGAATTAATTTTGCATTTTTAAATTTTCCCTGTGGAGGCACCAATAGCTCGGGGCAAAAGGGGAAGTCATTGTGATCGTCATGTAAATTTTCAGGGTACCGCAAGTCAACTTCCAACACGTACCCAGTATCTGAGTCGTCCAAAATTTGAAATACGTCAAAACTATCAATTTCCTCGTCAGTCAACCAAACAAAACCACCTTGCGGTAGAAACTGTCTCATACTATGGCCATAAAGGTTGGTGGCGTCTAAAAAAACAAGAAAAGAAGTGGGCTTTGAAGCGTCATAGTTACCCGCAAATTTATTGTTGGCAATAGCCTTTTGCCCGACACAAGTACTAACTCCCCCACGAATACCCTTTCTAAAAAAGTGAAACATATCCATATCCGTCAACAGTTCCAACTCAACCCCCGTATATTTTAACATGGCGTCCCAACTTAAACCGGGGGCGGTGAAGTACTGCGCCGGATCTAAATTATATTGATTTAAATAAAAATTGCGAAAGTTTTCGAAAACGTCTGCCAATATAAACACGTCACATTTGAGGTAAACATCGGAATAGTCGCCCAACGTTTCACATTCGAAAGTTTTCCAGACCTTAACGGCGCGCTCGTAATCGACCTCAGTAATATGCGTCTCGGTTAAATGATCATAAAACTGGGCGATTGTGGGCAACGCCGGCTCGTCTAATTTTGTAAATGAATCCAGATGCGAATAGGGAATCACACCTTTCTGTCTCATCAGTTCGAATTTGATGTCACGTCAACAACGACTTCATCTACCCAAAGACGTTTGCCAAATGAAATATATTTTTCCTTATTTTCTGGAATGACAGCAAGCTCTTCGTTATTTTGAGCTAACTGTTTTACAAAAAGGTGGGAATCGTAATTTAAATTGTGAAAAAATACGGGAATAAAATTTGGAAGTTTATAATTTAGATTGCAATTAGAATGGGCAGCTCCCCGATATTCTCCGGTCAAATGGTCGTGATCGCGAACCTTTACGTTCTCCTCTCCAAAATGACGATTGCAAATATGACATGAAGCAGCATCCTTAAAATTTTGAATTTCTTGCGGAGCCAGAGGCTTGAGGGGTACAACATGCTTCAAACTGTTGGAATATAGCGCGCGAACGTCTCTGTCTAGACGTTCAACAAACACGTCCACAGCATCCTCACCCCTATAAATTTCGAATTTGGGTAGAGTATCATCAAAAGAACATTTCAAATAATACGCGAAAGAATACGGTTTGTGCTCGCACGTTTTGATCGTATAAGGTCTTTCGCGATCCGGCTCCTGATCCCCACCATCGACAGGTGATAAAACTGTCTCGAAATCTGCATAGATGCAAAATGGCACTTTCAATTGCTTATGATAATTATCAAATTTAAGAATGTTCTGAGGCCTCACCTCCCCACACTTATCCGTGATCGGCTCTGTCGTAGGCAACTTTGTGCATACATGATTACAGTCAAAAAGCTTATGGTTCTCCGGATGGGCATCGGTGCGAAAGTAATTTAGACAACCATTACAAAAATGTTTCGCATTGGCCCTAGCCGTTATTTGCCGCGAAACTAACCTAGACAAATCAGCGATCCAACAGTAGTGGCTATTACCTTCGCCGTCTGTTAGAAGCAGTAAATTTATATGTCTGTTTTTTATACGTGGCGAATAGTACAGAGGTCCCACAACTTCATATATGGTAATATCGTTTTGAAAAGCTTTTTCCAACGCGTATACATTTATAGAAAGTTGAGGGTTATTTTTTTCAAATTTAGAAATATCGCGCAATCTAACAGGGAATTTAATGTCCTCAAAATTTAAAAAATCGCTGCAATCCGGATACGAACTCGTTCGATTAGACGGTCCATCTGGTTCGCAGAGGGCCGAGGTTACCGCCCACCCGAAACAACGCTCGTCCTTGACGTTTTGGACGTTCACGATCGCTTTCTTGGTCTGAATCTGCTCCGGGAGCTGGATATACGAAGACGCCCGAAACGGATTGAATTTATTTATATTTAATTCTAGGTACAGCAGCTGCTTCAAGATCCACCCTGTAAACATTTTGCGGTTAGTAACATTAACAAGAATTAAAATTGTAATACACACCTGAATCGCGTTCCTCAAATTCGGACACCTTCTGGTCCAATATCCCCGTTAAATTATCATATAATTCGTTCAAGTCTGTACCGCGAGTGACCACCTCGTTGGTCGTATTAAAACTTTTGACGTCTTGTACATCTTGAGTCTCCAAAATAAAATACCCGAAAAGTTCGAAATTGAATTTTATACTGTTTAATTTGGTCAGTTGTCCTTCTATTAGACCTATAATTTTGTTTTTCAATTCCGTCATATATTCTACAACACTTATATGATAATTTTCCGTGGACACCCTGTAGCTGGCAACACGGGACTTGAAGGCGCTTGGAAGGGCTACCACTCCTTTCTCCAGGTGGATGACATCACACCGCCTCGTGTGACGATTGCTCCTCAGGTGTCCAACGAAACAAGTCCGACGAACATTTTTATCACACACGTCGCAGTATTGCGTCTTGGGGAGCTGTTCTGTTAAACCAAACGTTGGAAAACATGAAACACTACAATAGAGACGCACTCACCACCGCTGGAGTCATTAGGTCTTGGACGTTTACTCGCCGATGGTCCCTCACCAGCTGCTACCGAAGCCTCCATAGCGTCACCTGTAGGAAACACACAATCGATATAATCAACAGCAATCAACACGTTTCCACTTACCACTCGTCGATGGGTGGCCCAGCTCGTGGCGACAGCTATCTCTTCGATGGCGAAACAAATTGTCAGCTCTGGTGAAGGACTCTCCACAAGCAGTGCACCTGAACATAATGGCAAATTAGTCTCGCGCAATCGGTTAATATACTAATTGCGCGATTAGCTACCCAGCTCGAGGCTTACTATTCACAAACGCAATGAACACCTTTATTTATAAACACTGATTAACAAATTAAACCTCGAACGGATTACCCAGGTGTCACCACGGGGAGGATTCGCTTTGGACACCCTGGAGAGGATAGGGGCAAGGTTATTTGTGTTAGAGGTGTATGATATGTTAAACGATTATCTACTCGTTACTTAGCTTTTTTATCGAGCTCCTGACGTCTTGCACGAATCGCACTCTCCACAGCTAACAGATCTTGGATTAGCTCTAGCCTTGCTAACGCAGCATTCTTAAAGATGTCCATGTTAGTTGCGCTGTGGCCGTGGCGGATCTTAGATAAAGCAGCTATGCTTTTTAGGTACTCATCATGCATCGTCGCTTCTAGGCTGGCGGCTCGAATTTCTAGGGAGCTAATAACAATATAAGCTACTAAACTGGGAAAAGCACGTTCTAAACACCTTCAATGTTAAATAACATATATGGATAAAAAAATAATATCTAATATACCTTAGATAATGCTCTCCACTGCGAAGATCAGCAGCTTTAGCATCTATTGCATTCCGATTAGACACGTATTCACGTTCGGCACGCTGGGATGGCGAAATGTCATCCATGTCTTCCTCCTGCGGGGTAGACGTAATCGACACCACAGTATCGATTACGTCACTCCCAGTGGCTACAACAGCTACACCACCCAAAACCGGAGACGCCTGTACAATTACAGAAGACGCTGCGGCCACATTTTCCGAAGGTTGGATTGTTAGCCGCTTCGAAATTCGACTGGTCGGTCGACTTGAGCCGGAGTCTATCTCCAAACCATCTACAAGGGTTGTAAACTCTTGCGCCGCACCGTCGCCGGAAGCCGCCTTTTCCAATGGAATGTCGTCAAAATCGAACGCTTCCATAAACATTTCCGTTTGTGATAGATGCGGAGACTCAGATTGCATCGGCATATTTTGGAATTTTGGAGTAGACAGTTCACCAACTGTCCGACTATCAAATGTGGATACATTTTCCACTTGAACCTGAAATTCTCCCGTTTTCTTCTCAGTCTCCACATTCATATTCTCTATATATTTCCCAAAATTGAATTTTGCCGGTTTTTTTTTATTTTCTGACCTTTCTTTAAAGCTGATTTTAAAATTTTGCTCGAACCTTGACTACTTGGAGAAATAATTTCGTAATTAGGAGCAATTAATACGTCACTTAAAACCGTAATGGCGGCTTGCGACAATGTCTGTACGGAACTGGGGGATGAAACGCTCGGTTCCGTGCAGGCGCAAAGTTTAACTTTACCTTTTTCCGATGTTTTCTTCAAGCTAAGCCTCGAGTATTTAGACATCTTTTTGGGTAGTAGAACACCTCTACAAGATTGGCACACAGTTGACATTGCAAAAGCAGGTAACAGAATGGTTTGCTGCAGCTTGGAGGTCTGCATTTATACGAAATGCGAAGGCCAACTTCAACTTTCAATATTAATTTAATTACGATGCTAATTTCCTTAAAGATATAGCAAAATTTTATTAAGAAAAGTTATTCAGAATGTAAAATTAAACCACTGTATGAATTTTCGCAAATATCTGATTACTTTGAAAACTTCTCATTGTTTGCAATTGCGCTAAACGAATTTATTTTCAAAAGTGCTGCCTCGTTAGTTCATAATACGGCAAAATTTATTAAGAAAGTTGTTCACAATGATAAACTATATCCCTCTGTGAATTTTCGCAAATATCTGATTACTTTGAAAAACTTCTCATTGTCGCAATTGCACTAAAACGAATTTTATTTTCAAAAGTGCTGCCTCGTTAGTTCATAATACGGCAAAATTTTATTAAGAAAAGTTGTTCACAATGATAAACTATATCCCTCTGTGAATTTTCGGCAAATATCTGATTACTTTGAAAAACTTCTCATTGTCGCAATTGCACTAAAACGAATTTTATTTTCAAAGTGCTGCCTCGTTAGTTCATAATACGGAAAAATTTTATTAAGAAAAGTTGTTCACAATGATAAACCTATATCCTCTGTGAATTTTCGCAAATATCTGATTACTTTGAAAAACTTCTCATTGTCGCAATTGCACTAAAACGAATTTTATTTTCAAAAGTGCTGCATCGTTAGTTCATAATACGGCAAAATTTTATTAAGAAAAGTTGTTCACAATGATAAACTATATCCTTCTGTGGAATTTTCGCAAATATCTGATTACTTGAAAAACTTCTCATTGTCGCAATTGCACTTAAAACGAATTTATTTTCAAAAGTGCTGCCTCGTTAGTTCATAATACGGCAAAATTTATTAAGAAAAGTTGTTCGCAATGATAAACTATATCCCTCTGTGAATTTTCGCAAATATCTGATTACTTTGAAAAACTTCTCATTGTCGCAATTGCACTAAAACGAATTTTATTTTCAAAAGTGCTGCATCGTTAGTTCATAATACGGCAAAATTTTATTAAGAAAAGTGTTCACAATGATAAACTATATCCTTCTGTGAATTTTCGCAAATATCTGATTACTTTGAAAAACTTCTCATTGTCGCAATTGCACTAAAACGAATTTTATTTTCAAAGTGCTGCCTCGTTAGTTCATAATACGGCAAATTGTATTAAGAAAAGTTGTTCGCAATGATAAACTATATCCCTCTGTGAATTTTCGCAAATATCTGATTACTTTGAAAAACTTCTAATTGTCGCAATTGTACATAAATTTTCCACTGACGTCACTTGTTTACGAACTGGTAAGCGGATGCAATATTGCATCCTGCTGCATTGCCCAGGTCGTCTCAAAGTCGAAGCAAAAAAATAAAAGGACCATTTGCCTGGGTCAAAGATGTTTTTTAACATAAGTGTAAATTTTTCCATTGACGTCACTTGTTTACGAAGCAGAAATGCATTTGCAAATAATACGTCCAATTTTATTATTACCTATGTTTTTTTTCCAATAATCTATAATTATGATTTGCACGACTTTTTCATAACAAATTGTAGTTTGCATTATTACTAGTAAGCGAATTAACTATTGTTTAAAAAAATATTAAGTAGTCACATGTAATTTTTAATTCATATCACTTTTAAAGTGCATGAATTATTTATTGATTATTACCGTTTTAAACAATGCCACCACGTCAATTAAACTTTACTACAAGTTATGCATTGTTGGCTTTTCGCGTACTTATTAAAAATGATATGAATTAAAAATTACATGTGACCTACCCTGCAGAAAGCAAATTTCACCATATGCAATTATTATGCTATTTAAAATAAATCATTTAAATACATATTACAATGTGCACAAAATATGCCGTGTCGGGTATTAAAAAACGTGTTTTTTTATGAGAAAGCTAATGCTGTTACAAAAATCAGTTAATTTAAAACTATGATTAGATAGCGCCGTAATTACAAAATTACAATTTGCAGCATAATTTGTCAACCCTTCCCCCCAAGTCGAAATGTAGGTAGGAGAGATTTGTATATAAACCAGCCGCTGTTGCATGACAAAATCACAGTTTCTTCAGCTGCAACAATCTGCTCCATTGGTAAGATATGTTTGTATATAGTTTTATTTATATGTCTATGTCTTTGAAAAATGTAATAGGAAAAGTTCTGAAAAAGTTTTTTTACTTTTCTAATGTAAATGCTCACATCTCCCTTGTTTATTAGATATTTGATCCCCGTCTTTTGTGCCTACTTCCATATACACCATTTCTAATATTTTTTCTAATGTTTCTAAGCAAAATCTTAAAATGCTTGTATCATATTATTAAAGATATTTGATTAGAATTTTTTTTGCATTGTACTGTTACTTCGCTATTCTAAATTCTCAAACATTTTTCAGATAAAATCAGACCAGAGAATGGGTAAGATGCTTGTTTTTTTTGTATTTTAAACAGTATACATGCAAGAAATTTACAGATCAGTTTCTTGAAAGCGTAAAGTGCGGCCCAGTCCAGTCGCCTTTCGGTAATTTTTTTGTAAATTTTAATAGTTGATGTAATAAATTTTTATAATTTTTTTAGAGAAAGCTTTAATCGAATACGTCAAGGAAAAGTATAGGACTGTAAGAAAATTATATGTTCATAAATTCGGTTCACAATACATTTATTTTTAGGATGACGTAGCAACCATAGGCAACTGCGATTACGTCCCGGAGGCTATCTTGCTAGAGTCGAGGTGGTTTCTGGGGCGTAAATAAAACTCTACAGAGACCTGGAATTAATGGAGATGATTTGGGCCGTTTACGTAAGTAGAGAGAAATGCTTCTTTGAGAAATTACATGTCTTTCTACAGCTATAGTGGGGCCGCCCACATCATTCCACCACTGTCCAACCACACCATTGACCGCATCATCGTTACATTACAGGTATGTACCAGTTGTAAATATGAGTCCGGCAGAATGACCGACCCTGTTTCAATTGTTAATAACTGTTTTAGTAAAAGCTTGCCAATTTTAGTTATATCTTTAATAAGCTACTTCTCTTTTCACAGTTGAAATGCAGTTGGTGTGGTTTTTCGATCGAACAACGTCTGTTTCGCCCCCGAGTGGGAGGTAGAAAACCCTCACCAATGGCGATGTGAGGGTATGGCTTCGGGATTTCTCGTGAGTCCTGAGCTACTACATCCTCTACTCGTCTTGCTTCGCACCCGAATCTATCCGTCCGGGCGTTGTGCCTTCTTCCACTACGTGGAAGGGCACCTATGCACGACGGATGGTGAATACATCGGAGACCTCAACATCCCAGAACTGAACAACATCAGGTCGAGGCTGTTGAATGCGGACTCGGCCGGCATTGACCAGCCTGATGAAGATATGCTGTTGGATAGGTCGTCTACACCGTCGAGTCTCGGATCGGATGGGTTGTCCATACCTGATGACATCAGTCTCATATGAGTCCAAATGATCCGAGGATTAACGGTATGGATCACGTATCTGACACCATATCTTCTGTTGGAGATAGCATTTTCGACGTCTCCACGCAAGGTTGGTCTTCGGGTGGGGAAAACGGTGACAGTGGTGGTGAAGGAATGGAAAACGGTGACAGTGGTGGTTGAAAACAATTCAGGGTACGAAAGAGACGTTGAGGAGTAGATTTTATGTTGTTAGGTTAGGTTAGTTTCTAGTTAGTCAGTAAGTTGTTTGTATAATAAACGTTTTAAATTTTTAATTTTTTATTACATCGTTATAACTACATGATAAACACTTATTGTTCCAACGTTTGCTGTTGTTGGGCGTATTGTTAAACACAATATCATATCTAATGACGTCCAAAGCATACTTTAGCATTTCATGCATGCAGTATACATTTTCCGATTTATTGGCGGTAACGCATCTCAATGCTTCTTTTAAAGTCGCCGGGTAAATTCCAAACCGCGTCTATTACACTACTGTAAATTGTTCAAACATCTGACTCTTCAGTAGTTCAGCTTTAAAATTCAGCAGCGGTAGCAACCCCACAATTCTGCTACTGATTGCATACCGAGATACACTTGGGATCGCTTAAGTTCCTGCAGCACTAATCACTTTCTTATTTCCGATTTTTTGGAAATATATTCGTTTGCCTGGACTTATATCCACCGGTTTTAAATCTCCATCTTCATAGTTAAAATGTCTGTTTATCACATCTTCATTTTTAAGAAAGACTTGCCACTCTCCTTCGTCTAGCAGTATAAAATTGTTGTTAATCCTACTAGTTAGCACTCCCGGCACAAACGATCCAAAACAGGTCAAACCCAAACTCACAGATTTATTTCTTGACTTATTCAACGGATAACTTGTTGCGTTTAACAATACTGGATATAAGAGTTTCACTTTTTTCTTTGATACTCGCCCCTTCACAGTTTCACCAACCTTTTGTACTTGATCCATTGTTTTTTGCTAGTACAGCACACGATATACTACTGAACACAAAACTACACCTCATGTTATACCCAGTCTTCAAGGTTACTGTTGATGGCCTCGCTTCGAACGTGACCTTGGGCTTGCACGTTACCCGCCTTGCATGTGACCTTGGGATTAAACGTGACCTCGCCTTGAACGTGGCCTCGCCTTGCATGTGGCCTTGGCCTTGAACTCAAGGCCAAGTGGTGGGGGGAGGTTCCAGAACCATCCACTTCCCTCTACTTTTAAAACAATTTTTTCCGTGTGCAGAGCACCACGTACCACCGCAGTGGCGTCTGCGTACCACTAGTGGTACGCGTACCACAGGTTGGGAAAGACTGAATCTAGAACAATACTCTCGTTTCGGTATAAAAGAAACCAGGGCCTGCGGAATGTAGAAGAAAAGGTCTTACATTTATTTAACGATACCATGGGTCTGAAGGTTGCTGATAAAGATATCGACCATTGCTGTCGTGTCGGTGCTGTAAATAATGGACAAAGTAGACCGGTGATAGTAAAATTTATATCGTATAAAACCCGCTATCTTATTTTTCAAATCAAAAGGAAGTTAAAAGGTAGTGGTGTGGTTAGTACCGAAGATCTGACTGCTGCCCGATATAGAAAGTATAAAACCGCTATCACGCAATATGGAGTGAGGAATGTGTGGACACATGACTGTACAGGATAATAGGAAGCAAATTTATTTAGGCACTTATAATAATAATAAAAGTGTTTTAATTCACTAGAGAATTAAAAAAGATTAACTCTTATTTTATTTAATTAACACTGTTACTTTTTTTATATTTTGTGGAACTTGCTCTCGTTTCTTAAATTAAGTAACTAATCGAGCTTGATTATGTAAGAAATACGTCACGGCTAGGTTGGTAGCGATCCACTTGTTCTGCATTAAATACAAAAATCTTTAGAGTAGACTTTCATAAGAACTAATTGCATGTCAAACACCGATATTTCAATTGCGCAACTTAATAGTAGATCTTTAATAGGTCGCATTAATTTTGTTAGGAAAATCGTATTTCAGTATTCTTTCAGCATTGTTGCAGTTACTGATACATGGCTATCAGCTAACGTATTAGATGAAGCAGTAAGAATTGATGCGATATACTCTATTCCGTCGAGACAGAACTGGTATGAGAGGAGGTGAAGTGGCATTTTATGTAAAAAACTATTTTGAACATAAACTTCTTAATATCGAAATTGACTTAGCAGAACAATTATGGATTGAAATCAAGATAGTAAGAAAGGGGTTGGTTACCGGCCTGAATGGGTCAATTTAAAAGATTTTTTTGAAGAAGTTGCGAAATCTTTAACTGGCGTGATACGGCGTTGTGATGATGTGATACTTACAGGATATTTTAATATTGATTTACTTACCTTTAATAATTCTAGAACAATTTATTTCTCTAACTTTATCGATTTGTTTAATCATCCTCAGATTATTAACAGTTTAATGCGTATAACACCCACATCTATTACTTTCTAATAACGATTCAGTTATGGATGTGGGTGTTATACCAACTCATGGAATTTCAGACCACTCACTTATAGTTTGCCGAATTAAAGTCGAGTCAGTGTCAACTCTGGCTCATACTCGTAAATACCGTGATTTCAAAAATGTTGATGTTCATAAATATCAATCAGATCTTAAAGCTTTACCTTGGAACATAATTTTTAATATAAATAACATTGATAATAAGTTAACATTTTTCAACGAAACTTTACTTCAATTATTAAATGTACATGCTCCTGTTAAAACGACTAGTTTATCTAAACGTCCTTCTCCTTGGTTAACTGAAAATATTAAAATTATGCAAAAGTTGCGTGACAACGCCTTGGCGAGGTTCAACCGCACAAAACTTGTCCATCACTGGAATTACTACTATTAATTATTAAGGAAAATAATGCCTATTTAGAATATCGCATTCGAAATTGTAATCATCAGCTCTTGTGGAAAAATCTTAAAGATCTTAATATTTACAACGTAAAACAAAAACCAAACTTACCTATTAATTTACAAGATGTAAATAAAATAAATCATTATTTTATAGTCAATAAGGGAAATAACTAGAAACCCTGAACGAAATACGATTGATTATTATAAGAGCAACTGTAACGTAGAGCAAAAATGAGGAAGTAGCAAAGGTAATTAAATCTATTACATCCAGATCCATAGGCTACGACGACATAAGTATTCAACTAATTAAATTAAGCTGTCCTTTCCTGATCAAATATGTAAGACATATTATTAATTTCTGTCTAAAACAAAGTATTTTCCGACTTGCTGGAAAACAGCGTGTGTTGTACCCTTGCCGAAAGTAAAGAATCCGGTTAGTTTTACAGACGTTAGACCTATAAGTATATTACCCGCTCTTTCCAAAATCCTGGAAAAAATGGTTAATCTATAACTTAGTAATTTCTTAAATCATCATGGGCTGCCTCCACAAACACAGTCAGGATTTCGCAAGGGTTTCAGTTGTAATACCGCATTATCACATATAACTGACGACATACTAACTGCTATGGATAATAATAAATTGACAGTTCTTGTGTTGTTGAACTTCTCTAAGGCGTTTGATAAGTTAAACCATGAAATAATAGCAATTTTACATTTTTTTGGACTTGGAGAAAGTGCGATTACTTTGTTCAATAATTATTTGTCGGGAAGATCTCAGTTAGTCAAATTAAATAACCAAATTTCTGATGTACGTAGTGTGATAACTGGTGTACTGGTGTATTTGTATAATTTTACTTAATGAAATATAAAGGAAATTATTGAGATAATAGGAAATGTAAATATGGCCTGTCAATTGAACACTTATTAGCAGTTAAATGACGTATAGAAAACGATTCCAAACGAATGCATTCTTTAACTATCCAAGACAACGCAATAGTTTAGGGCACCATTTTCTCCAAAATAAGCTTCCTACATCTCGTTCTGCTATGAACCGGCGCGTCGCTCACGCACGTCGGTTTACCTGCGTACGCCACACGCTCTTAGGATTAACTTGTCGTAAGACCTTGCAGGGTTTTTAACAATAGCAGGTATTTACCAAGGTGGTACGTGCTATAAACAGGTACATATTTATTAATTCATATGTTTAACTTTCGCAAAAATAAAAATTTGTTAAAATTAAATGTATTAATAAGCTTGTAAAAATGTATATTACATTTATTGCGTTGGCATGCACCCCAATCCCAATATTAATAAAAATGTAGTGTATAGCATGCTAAATAAATCGTTTAGAGTACTACTACAATATCTAAATGAATAAATTACAACTAAAATTTGGCACACTTGATGAAAAAATCTAGGCAGTTATTTAGAAATGCTTTATTGAATCATCAGTATAACTATTTTTACAAGACAATCATAATATGTACATACTTGCAATCGAGAAAAGATACAGGATACCAAAAAATGTAATAAATAAACTAAGTAACTTACGATTACATATAAATGAAATCAAATTACATGGACACGAGTATAGTTTGTTTTTTTGCTTTATTATTTCAGTGGATTTTGTAATTGCCAGTTTTTAATTTCTATAATGTGAAACTACATAAGACTAATTAAAATTGGACAATTTCAGAGACCACTCGAATGATAAAGCAAAAATCAAACTATACAAATCGACAGAACATAATTTGTTTCCGCATATTTTGAAAAAGTATAATAGATTAAAAATCCTTCAAAAGCGCGATGTTTTCAACATTTTTAGGTACGTAAACATGCGTAATGATACCTAACCAAAATGTTGAAATATTATAAAGGAAAGCGACAACATTACAAAGCATACATTTCATTGTTTTCTTCCTATAGTTAGGTTAGATTTAGCTTTAAAGCTTTGAATTGATTCAGAAAATAAATGTTTATAAGGCGCCGACCAGTATAGTCCCCTGTCAAATGTACATCCGTGTGCTCCTTGATGATGCAAGTGTGGAAGTAGTCTCAATCTCTTCGTTTGACCTTGGAGAAACATAATTTCGATGGTGGCACTCTTGAAAATGGTGCGTTTGAATGCTGCGGGCAAAAAACAAAATGGCCGCCATCGCAAACACGTTTTCCTATTTATATCAGTAACCGTTGGGATTACAAAAAAAAAAGTTTCAAACAAAAAATGTAGCTACATAGATTCTCCACAGAAAAGCGTATTACAACTTTTTATGTACGATCAACCATTTTCTCATAAAAAGTACTTTTATATTTTTCAAAAATAAAAATGAATATGTCTCAGTATAACGGTTTTGAAGCGCCTATTTGCATTCTTGACATTATTTTTAGGACCTGTTATTAATTTATAAAAAAATTTCACGGTATTATATTAAGCTATTATTATAACGAGAGATCAATAAAAAAAACAATTAGGGTACCTAGGCTGTGATATGTGTTATACGTTTGGCAGTACTGAAGTGTATTGTCAGTCTATGTCAAATTCGAGATTTGCAGGTTAAGTTTTGTGACAGCCTGTGTCAAAGAATAAACAAAACCTAACCTACTAATCTCGAATTTGACATAGACTGACAATACACTTCAGTACTGCCAAACGTATAACACATATCACAGCCTGCCCTAATTGGTTTTTTATTGATCTCTCTATATTTCTTTGTTTGAAATTATAGTTTTTTTTCATAGTAGAAGATAAGAAGACAGATGGAGCCTGTATTTAATGCTCATTTGACAAATAAAAGGAAGGCAGACAACAAGCTATGCTGTTTCATCTGCAGTGCTCAATCGTCAGAGGAATGGGTTTCACAACCTTCAAATGACGCTTATGAGAAAATTGTTGTGTGTCTAAAAAAACGGGTCAAATATGGCGAAGAGAATAGTGAAAACATATTGAAGAAGTTCGGAAGTGATTTTAGCGTAGAGACATTGAAGCAAAACAATTTGAAGTGGCATCGATCTTGTTACAAAAATGTTACCCACAAAAAAATAATTGATAGGCTTCAAAACAAATACGAGTGTTTGCAGTCAACGTCTACAGATCAAGAGGCATCTACAGAGTGCATTCAACCTACTCAAACAAATGTACTTTCCTCGGAGGCTACTAGGTATACTAGATCACAAACCGTTGCTTACGAAAAGGACAAGTGCTTTTTTTGTGATCAGGCAGCGGACAGAAAAGAAAAACTAAGGAGAGTTTCAACCGACAAAGCTGGCCAAAACTTACGTAAATCCATTGAACTTACAAATGATAATAAACTCAGAGTAAGGTTAAATGAAGCAATAAATATTAATGATGCCCATGCAATTGATGTCATGTACCATCGAAAATGTTGGACAAAATATGTCACGAATGTTCTTCGATCTGACAATCAGAGAGATGATGAAAATCATCCGCACGAGCAGAGGAGTATTTCGTCAATGGCGTCAGTAGTCGAATTTATCAATATTCTGGAAGAAAAACTGTCAGAAGGTCAAATTTTTGCAATGGATGTTCTTGAAGAAACATATAAGACTATTTGTGCTTCCAATAATGTACAGGAATCGTCCATGTCACGTAGGCAGTTAAAGGTATTTATTGAGACGGAGCTATCGGACAAGGACATTGAATTTTCTCGCCCCAAACAGTGTAACAAACCAGAGCGAGTTTCCATGAAGTGTACCAGAGAAGAATTGTTAGCAGAGGCTGAAAGTTATGGCGACCAAAAAATGACAGAACTTAATGTTTTGTTTCAGGCTGCAAACATAATCAGAAATCTTGTATTGAAATCAAAGCTGTGGAATTTTGATGGCTCTGTTCCAGAAGATCTCAGTGGTATTATTCCAAATGAAATTAATTGCTTCTTTAAGTGGTGCATTGGAGGAAAGAAGGGCATTTCATCAGAGAAAAAGGAAAAGCTTGAAGAAGTTGAAAGGCGAGCTTGTCACATGTCACAAATTATGATGGCAAATTGTCTCTCTCGCAGGGAAGTTGAAAACAAGCAGTCTATTCAGTTTTATCATACAAGGGACTTACCACTTCAAACAGGTATCGGTCTGACAATTCATGGGTCAACCCGCAGTCAGTTCCTAGTAAACGTTGTGCATAGTATTGGATGTAGCATTGATTATAGTCGTGTTCTAAAGTTGGAAACACAAATTGCAGCAAGTGTTTTGAAAAGAATTCGTGACAATGATGGAGTTTACATGCCACCAGATATTGTACCAAATAGATTTATACATTGTGCTGCGGACAACCTTGACTTTTCTGAAGACACTGCAGATGGTAGGAGAACACTTCATGGGACTGTCATAACTGTGTATCAGGTTATGAAAGATTCTGATACATTTGTACCACTATCATTACCTTCACCAAATGAGTGTAAAGTAAAATCGTTTGACAGTGCTCTGCCAACCATAATAACATGTACAACCCCACCTAACTGGAAAACCTGCTGTCCCCTTCCTGTGGTTTCAATCACTCAAATTAACCACCTAGACATTATTCGTGAGGCGGAACTAGCTGATGCTGTCTGGTTTTTTTTTGAGAAACTACATACTGACTACGACCAAGAAGCCTACTACACATTCTCCAACATGGGCTGGCTATAACAGCCTCATGACAGATCATAAGCCTGTGTCAAGAGTAACCATGCTACCTATGATCCCAGAGTCACCAACCAATCAATCAGTGCAGCTTACTGTGATGAAGCAATTGGATAAACTGAATGGTTTAGTCCATGATACAAGTTCAGAAGTAGAGGCCACGAAGAAAAAGGTAGTTGTCACAGTTGACATGGCTCTTTACAAACCAATAAAACAACTGGAAATGGCTGTCAATGACTATAAGGGAAAATGGCTTTTGAAGCCTGGTGAGCTGCATATTATAATTGCTCAACTCCAAACAATGGGAGAGCTCATTGAAGGTTCTGGTATACCTGAAGTGTGGGTTGAATGTGGATTATATTCTGCTGCAACAATGAAACAAATCCTTGACGGTAAACACATCAGAAGAGCAATTGAAGCTCACATTACTACTGCCTCTGCGCTAACTATCCTACGTCTAGAAGAATTTGAGAAAGATGGTCCAGGACAACTAGACTGTTTGAAGCCTCATCTGCAAGAACTGGTAGAAGAACTGACAGCTAGTGATAAAAAAGAGCTGGAAAAGGTACATGCCGCAGTAGTTTCTACCATAAAAGAAAGAAGACTTGTTGAAGAAATAGAACACTTTTCAGCAACAAGAACGCTCAAGCATCCTGTTTTCAAACTAGCGTGCACATATATGGATATGGTCCAAGCAATGATGAACTTCATAAGAGTTGTAAGAACATCGGATTGGATGCTGTATTTAGCATCCCTCCACGAGTTTGTAAAATACTTCTTTACATTTAATAGATTGAACTATGCTCGGATGATCACCCTATATCTTTCAGAGATGGAAAACCTGGAATCCACAGATCCAGAGATTTGGAAACAATTTATGGAAGGTAATTGGGTCGTGAACAGAAGTAAAGTGCCATTTTGTGCTCTAGGTGCTGATGAAGCTCTGGAACACCAAAATCGAAAACTAAAGGTACATGGGGGACTTGTTGGTATAACACTTAATGAGAATGCTCGAAATCGATTCTTCCTTGCTAATTCGGAACTAACTAGAATCGCATGCGAAACTGAAAAACTGATAGGATTTCAAAATACAGAACGAAGTAAACATCATGAAGTGTCTGTTAAACTTCAACAGGGCCAGGATTATAATGTATTTAAACTAAAGAAAGCGTTTCAAAACTCGACAAATCCCTTCCAATGCAAAACTGATGACCTCATTCATATCCTAACTCAGCGAGTCTTTCCACTGGAAATAAAAGTGTTTTTAGACAGTGTTGCGGAAGTTGGTCAAGATCTGCATAATATTTTCTTAGATCAACGAGTTCATACTAACAACATTCCGTTCTGGGCTCCTATGAAAAAGAACGTCATTAAAACGTGTAAAACGGCAGCGAGAAAGGTTAAAATTACCATCAAAGACAAAACCATTGCCATAAAGACAGACTTATCTCTTATTTCAAGATTGTTGATAGCTTCCAGAAGTAGACCTGATATAGATTTGAGGCACAATTTGAGCAACTACGAGTTTTCAGCACTACCGAAGTCGTTGTTTGCAGTTGACGGGAGTATGCACCATTGTCTAGCTAAGTACAAACTTGCGGATGCTCTTGAATCAATGCAAGAAATACCTGCCGAAGAAAACGAAGATGATTATGCTTCCACCACACGTGATGTTTTAGAAGAAAACGAAGAGCTACAGGGAAAAGCTGTAATAGTAGATGGCATGGCGCTTCTTTATACCTACCACAAACCTAACACAGTGAAGACATGTAGTGACCTCGGTGTAAGCTTCAGCCAATGGATCGGACTAAAATTCAGCAATTACTGTGAGGTCCATATAGTTTTCGACTCTTACAAAGAAAACTCATTGAAGAAAGCGATGCGAGAGATTCGGCAAAAGGGCTCAGATCCAATGCAGTACAAAATCGGACCAGAAACGAAAATTGGAAGTATACCAATGCACAAATTATTGGCCCATGATAAGACGAAGGACGAACTAACAGAGTTCCTTTCCGATCAGATTCTCAAATTTGGCGTGACCAACAACAAAAGGTTCGTACTCAGTTGGAGGGACAAAGCAGCTTCATAGCATGGCGATGATATATCCAGTCTTGTAAGTACGCAGGAGGAGGCCGACACAAAGATCATATTACATGCATCTTATTTAGCACAGAAAGGAATTAAAACTACTCATGTGTTCTCCCCCGATACTGATGTCCTGATTTTAGCACTAAGGCGATATTCTCAACTTTCGAAAGATTTTGCATTTTTCCTTGGCCATGGCATAAAAAGGTTCGTTCAGCTAGGTTCAATCTACAGAGCACTTGGACCTCTAAAAGCCTCTGCACTCCCTGGATTACACGCACTTTCAGGAGCTGATGTAACAGGATTATTTGCTGGCAAAGGTAAAATAAAGTGGTGGAAAGCTTTTAATTCCGCAAGTGATACGCTGCTAGAAGCTTTGGCTAAATTGGGAACTACACTGTCACTCACTGAAGATGTTAGGGCTAGCTTGGAAGCGTTCATTTGTCAGCTTTATATCCCTAAAACAACACTAACCGACATAGGAGCTGTGCGATGGTTGTTGTTTACACAGAAACAATGTCAAGATGAGAACCTTCCTCCAACAAGATCTGCACTGGATTCGGCATTGCTAAGGGCTCACCTTCAGTGCTTTGAGTGGAATCAGGACCTAATTCAGCATCCCAATAACCCACCACCCTCAGATTTTGGATGGAACAAAGTAGGGAATGCATACGAGCCTGTTGCTTGTACCAACCCTTGTGCGCCAGAGCTTATCTTGGAACTTTGTCGCTGCTCATGCTCCAAAAGGCGTTGCTCTCCTCCATGTACATGTCAGTCAAATGGACTCCGGTGTACTGAAATGTGCAAGTGCGAAGGTAATCCCGATCGTTGTGACAATATGGGAGAGTGCGAGCTAGACGATGATGAAGATTTGGGTCTAAGTGAGATTTGCATTGAAAGTGACGATGATTGTAATTAAAAATGTCATTGTAGGAGTGACAAGTATGATTGTCTCTACTCTCTCTATATAAATCTGTAAACATTGTATTTCTTCCACAGTATTTTCATTAAAGGTTAAAACTATAGTGGTACTTTTTATCTTTCAATTTCCTACGGCACAACATAAGGGAAAGGGGATATTTTTTAATTTATTAGTGTTTAATGTATTATTATTAAAATTATCCAGTGGCTATGTAAATGATGTCAAGCATGCGCTTGCAAAACCCTCATACTGAGACATTCATTTTTATTTTTTAAAAATATAAAAGTACTTTTTATGAGAAAACGGTTGATTCTACATAAAAAGTTGTAATAACCTTTTCTATGCAGAATCTGTGTAGATACATTTTTTGTTTGAAACTTTTTTTTATAATCTCATCGGTTACTGATATAAATAGGAAAATGTGTTTGCAATGGCGGCCATTTTGTTTTTTTTTCGCAGCATTCAAACGCATCATTTTCAAGAGTGCCACCATGGAAATTATGTTTCTCCAAGGTCAGACAAAGAGATTGAGACTACTTCCACACTTGCATCATCAAGGAGCACACGGGAGCCTGTTTTTGTACATTTGACAGGGGACTAGTAATTTGAAATGGAAATGTTCTCTTTTTCGCAATAGAGTTCTTCAAGTTCACTGCTGTCATTATTCTCTTCGTCGGAATTTCAACTTGCAACTATGATAATCTGGTTTGTTTTTTGAAAAATCTTTGCCATTGGACAATGATTCTGTTTCGGAAACATTATCGTCGTTGTCACTTTCATTGAATGGAAGTTCGTGTCCATTTTCAGATGTGGTATCGAAACAATTTTCATTACTTTCGGAAAAAGGAAATTCAGCTGGTAAGGAACTTATCGGAGCTTCAGAATTACAAGTAAAGAACATCACACTATCAACATCAGAAGTTAGGTAACCGACAACTAATGTTTCTGGCTCTGTTTGTAAATGAGCGAGGAGCATCCATCTCCTGGAGAGAATTATACGCATACTCTTTGATTATACGTTATATTTATTACAGCACTTATATTCACTTATCACGCCTATATTCTTATGCGATAAAATGTATACAATGTGGTTTTTCCTAAAAAAAGGCAAAAGTGTCAAAAAGTTATGTGTTTTATTAGTACAAAAATTGTTATTTGTCTACCAAGTGTGGAATAACCGAGTTTTCGCACGTGGCAAACAGTATTTTTTCACAGAGTAAGTTACTTACTCGTAGATTAATAAACGTTTACCTTCCTTTGTTCCTGCTTTTGAATTTTAAAAAGAGTGTTGGACACTAAGTCATTTCCTAACTATACTTCTAAAAATTGATATGGAAAAGTCGATTTTTTTCCAGCAAGTTAGAAAAATCCATATTTTTGGCACGAATAAGAACAAAGTCTCGCAATCTTACAAATGAACTACATAAATGATTTAGTTTTGTTACTATACAGAAATATTCTACATTTAAAAAAAGGTTTATTACAGTGTAAAAGAGCAATTGTCTTGCATGTCCCTATGTTCGCACTAGCCTCTACCAATCTTTATATGTTTCGACGTTATATAAGTACAAGTACTTTTGAAAGAGTATTTTTAATTAATACCATACGCTAAACCTTACAAAGCACCAGCCTCTACACCTCTAGGTAATAAGAAGTTACTGCTAATATATACATTAAGAACAATTTGACAGTTTATTTGTCTATACAATGCCATCTTTAGATTAACTCTGAGATTGTATGGTAGAAGTATCACCTACTCTATGTAATAAAATGGTTTATTTAGTTTTGTCTAGTACTATATTTCTAAATCCCAACCACAACCACACAGTTTCCAAATGTCACAAAAAGGATGCACTATGTTGTTAAATAAATCAAAACGCGGTGTATACATAATATAACATCTAAACAAAAAGTTATCAGCTATTAAATTTATTGTGTCCTAATTTAGTTGTGCCAACAGTATAGAATACATCATAACGGCGACATCTAAAACGACGAAACAAAATCTAAATGGCATTGCCTAACACTCCCAACGAAAATTTGGTATTATTTCAATTTGAAAACAAAAACAAAATTAAATTTATCTAAAGCAAAATTTAGTATCTAGTATAAGCTACTTACTTTGCACAAAGTTGTTTCGTAATCATATTTTTACGTTTTCTTGGACTAGCCAATCGATATTTTTCCTTTGGCATTTTACGAATTGTTTAAATAAACAAAAAACTCTATAAAAGCACTTGTGGGGCACTAAAAATTACTGTTACCGATAATCGATACAGAAAGCAAGTTTGCGTAAAAGGATTTTTGTAGGAAAATTTGGTATTTATACAGGCCAGGAATGTGTTAATTATTACAATCAACGAAGGTCGTAACATCTAATGAGCAAAGGGCAGTGGGGATAATTACGGTACCTTCACAATTCGTCATTTATAGTAATTGTTATTATCAGACAAATGATGTTTTAACATTTCTGTGTAATGCTACCATTTTTCAGGATTTTGAAATCGTTGACGATTACAAGATATTAATCACATCAAAACAATTCAGTGAAACAGTTATACATAGAAGTTTTGCTGTAATAGATTTTCAGATAAGGTACTTAGTGAAATAATCCGCTTCAGACACAGTTGCCTGCGTATTCTTCTTTCAAGGCGCACATCAAAAATTCACCTCGCTAACTCTAGTAATGTATGAGCTCTCCTTAGCCGCAAATTGTCTATGTAAAGTGAAAGCGGGGAAAGGCCAGCAAAAATTGTAACGGTAGGTTCTAACATATATTCACCTCATCACAATGAGCCTTCGATGTCTCCTGGCAATGGTAGTTACTGAATAAGAATAATTTTGTTTGTTCACGAACGAATTAAAACATTCCATAATACGTATTTATTAAGAAAAATTATGTGAACGAAAAACATAAGAAGGCTATCTATAAATAGTTAATTATATTACTCCCCAACATCTTCATTACAAGTAATTACAAGGTATCAGTTGTACCAAAATATTTCAGTTAAAATTCGACAACAAACGTAAGGACTTATTGAGCCAACTCAGGTTATAAATAGAAGGCCCGTCACAGGTAATAGATTAACAGAAAAGGTATTTAGCAAAATAATCCGCTTTCGACATTACTATACAAGACAAAGTGGTGTATCTACAGTTGCCTAAACATTAGTTTTAAAGACGCAAAAGAAAAATTCACCTCGCCGGCTATAGAAATCTCTGAGCTCTCCCTAGCCGCCTTAAGATTAGGACGAGTGCTAGCGCACTGGACATGAGTAGTGATACCACCGCAAAAATAATCTACTTAACTTTGACTAAGAATGGTATTCGAGAAACTATTCAAGTTACCCCTACTGATATTTAATGCAGAAGTAATATCCTTCACTGTAAATCGACAATCGTTTTAAATAAGAGCATTTTACTGTGTCAGCATTCTCTCCTGTTATCACTGTTTTGGACGGCGAGAATGCGGTTCATTCTCCGCACCTTTGCAGCCATCTTTAAACGTTTTACTCCTTTTGTAAACGGTTATGTCTGATACTGGTTGCGCATCAAACTGTCTTTTAACTCTTACACAAATTTCTTATCGTTTGATATCTTCGTTGATAAGAAATTTACTACTAATGCGTTGTTCCACGCTTGCATGCACTCCCACTTCACTTATGATTGCCAATTGAACGAAAATGCATTGTGACGACTTAACGATTGAATGAAGTTAGGACTTGTTCCAGAGAATTAATTAATGTATACAACTTCTTTGCATGTCTTTGTCTTTCAATTCAAATTATCATTCATATTTGAACGCTCCTCGTAAATTTTAACAACAACGTTTACGGGCCTTGTTTGGATGGCACTGACTCTGCTAGAACACAACGTATTCAAAACTGCTGTTTGAGACATATTTGGTTTGAAAAGAAGGGATCATGTTTCGCATAAACTTCGAGAAATAAATTGGTTAAATATGTCAGATAGCAAATGAATTTTTCGTGCATTTACCATTTACAAAATGGTGTACTTAAAAAATAAAGATTGTTAGTGCTATACAACCCACGGTGGTAAGACAGTGGAAGCATTTTTTTTGAACAAACAAGCTTCTTAAAACTATATGACCCGTACATAAGGGTATATGACTGTATATTATACTTAAAATAAAATTTTATTTGCAAATTGGGTTTAAAACTATTAGCGAGTTTTTTGAAAATGATTAAAAAGGGGGAAAATTCCTTGGAGTAAAACCATGTCCTTCGGTTGCGATTCGACGCAAACCTGTCGACTAGCAGAGGACAAGAAATACAAAAGTTATAATATTGAGGTAATTTAAATTACTATAAATCATTTTTTGAGCATTTTTTATACTTGATGCTAAATAATGTTTAAAATTGCAGATTGTACTAAACAGGAGGCATAATATCAGCCAACTGTTCGTGTCCCATAGGTATAAAATGTCATCATACTGCATCAATGGCAGTATTTGGACACTACAAAATATCAGTCACGGATAAGTAGTGCATTTGGAATGCGCCAAAAACGAAATCCAGCGAAGTTAAAACAGCTGAGGAACTATATCCCAGTAAGCCTTATACAACTGTGGATCGTCAGGTTACCAATAAGGAACTAAATTACCTATGTAGTAAACTCAACAATTTTGGAAACACTGTGGGATTTTCCTGGCTATTGCAAAAATAAACTCTAAATAAAGATGATATAAGTTATTTGCCTATAATTGAGAATATTACATTGTCAGATGATTTCACCAAATCTACATATAGGGCTAAATATCTGAGGCGCGAATGTGCAGTTGACGATGCAGCTATAGAACACATAGCAGAAAGAACCACTGGCCAAGGGCAAATTGAAAAGTGATTTATTATAAAACACTTTTCGAGTAACATCTAGTAACTTTGGAGTAATACTCGCTGCTTGTAAGCGAAACAGGTATCTAGAGAGGCTTGTTTAAATTACTTATAGGTAGGTTTAGTTTACTTGTGTTGTATTGTATATAGCTATTTTTTATAAAATTAATGTATTTTTTTTAAATCTTACAATCTAGATGGTGCTGTAGGATACCTACATGTAGAGTTCCTATATGTACTAAGAGTTGAGCCATTGGATCCACAAATCAAGGACCATGTGATGGAGCAAAGATATATTTCATCTGTTTTAGTTGAAAGAAGTATGCATAAAGTTTAAAATTGGCAAAAATCTGGTACTCCATGGTTTGTGGATCCAAAACAAGTCACCCTACATGTCCTAACTCTTCTATATACAGGGACTCTACCTACATGTAAACTATAGTATGAGCAAAAAGTAACTCCATCAAAGATACCTTTGGAATTTTGAAGTCATGTGCATTATAACACCAGAAAATTAGAAGCTGTCATTTGACATTTGTTATTATGCAATAATTTTTTGTCGATAATTTCTGAATAATGTATTTTAAAAATGTTACCAGAACATAAAATATTTATCATAGAAGCATATTCTCGAAATGGACAATGATAATTGGCAGTATTCTACACGTGCTTGCTTAAATGAATTTAGAGAAAGATTTCGTAACGTCGAATTAGCAACGGACTTTTTTTATCAAGTACGACGTACTGTGCTGCTTTCAGGGAAATTGGTAGTGTAGCAGACACAAAGAAGTGGTAGACCACATGTGTGAACTGCGGAGCAAATTGCAGATGTCCAAAATGGAATGCAAAGCGAACCCTCCACATCAATCCAAAGGCTTGCGCAAGAAGTGAATTTAAGTTATGGTACTTGCCGTACAATTCTAAAAAAAAGAATTAAATATGCATCTATACAAACTACAAATGTATCAAGAATGCTTACCTCCAAATTACAATAAAATAATTTTATACTGTAACTGGTTTTTGCAACATTTAAATAATAATGTTTTGGATTTAAGTTTTTTCTGATTAGTTGTGGTTTTACTTAAATGGCTACATCAATTCACAAGTAATGCACTTATGGAGCGCTGATAATTAACATTTCTTTTGTGAAGCTTCTTTGCATTGCCCTAAAGTAGGAGTTTGGGTAGCGTGCTCTCGCCGGAGAATTATCGGACCAATATTCTTTGAAGATACAATAAATGCCAAAAGATATCAAAATAACATTCTTGAAGAATTTGTGAATGACGATGAAATTCGACAAGGATACTTGCAACAAGATAACGCAACACCTCATGTAGCTGGAACCACGTTGGAATATCTAGAGCAGTTCTTTGATGACCGATTAATTTCAAAAGGTCTTTGACCACCCAGATCTTGTGATCGCACCCTTTTGGATTACTTTTTATTTCCACTTCTAAAAAATGAGTATTTAAAATACCTGTACATACGATTTGTGAGCTAAAAGAATCACCGCGGCATGTATTTTAATAACTCCAGAATTGTTGCAAAGTGTTTCGAAAATATGAAACACCGTGTGAGGCTATGCTTGCAAGAAGAAGGAAGGCATTTTCAGCACCTCTTGTAAATGTGTATAAACTGTAGAATGTTGAACATTTGGGGCAACTTTGAATTTAATTTGTTTACAGACTGAAATGAGGTTAGAGGTTATGCGGGCAGTAACGGTCCCACACGTCTAAGGAACGGGTGTTTGCTCCTTGCCACTAAATTGGGCTACCAGTGCATTTTAGTGCGAGGCGTTGAAAGCACGTCCAGGATCCCAGGGTTGGTGTTCCAAATCGTCTCTTTACGTAATTTTACGTGCCCAAAAAATAGCTATACACCCACAAGCTGCCAGCATCTTTAATAGGAGCGGAGAAACTTCCAAAGGGAGGTTATTGTCTTAAAGCAACGCCAGAAAGCCATGCACATGAATTGCGAACCTGCATAAAATTAATGAAGGTTGGTATTTTCTCGTTCAAAACCCGGGTGTTTCGCAAATTGCATACTGCCGCGTCATCCCATGTTTGAACATGTGACGTCAAGCGTCTATTCATCGCTGCAGTACTATATTACATCGTCAAGCTCAGTGAAATTAGGCGATCCAGGGTCTGTCTTCATGCAGACGCGGTTTCTGTGCGATTTAAAATTCGTTTATACGCAAATGAGTCGTGTCTCCCTTTGTTATTGTTGAAATATGAATGTCTGTCAGTTATAGTTGTTTACACTAGTTACTTTAAGTGGTAAATGCTCTTAGAACAAAGCGATATTGTTCTCATGCCATTAAATAACATCGTTTGGTTCGTCAATGGCCAAATATTTTGTATGTAATCCCATATACTTTTTTGTATATATGAGTAAAAAGTTTCTTCTTGTCAGTTAGACGTTAGAATAATATTTTCTGTAGTTAATATTTACTGCAAAACGTGCTTTCTAGACGTTTTAACGTACCTGAATACTAAACTAGTGGGGGGGGGGGGGGGGGGGGGGGGATGTTCTTGATTGTTTTGGAAGCAGACAAATTTGATAGAGTGATATATGGTTAAATGATTTCCATATACAGTGTGGTCATTAAGTGTGCAACAAATGAGACACTTTTTTATTAGTTGTACAATTGAAATTTAAATACGGCCACAAGTTAGTGCATGTTCGATAACCATATCAGATGCCCTTAGAATGGTTTCAAGTCAAACAATATACAGGGCAGGACAAAAATATGAAATTCGTTCAAGAATAAAGTTACCCTTAATTCAAAAAATATTGCAAAATTTTATTGAGAAAAGTTGTTTAGAATCAAAAGCTATGCTAAAATACAAAGTCACGGCCTCCTATTCGAATTTTGATTTTTTTTTTGTAAAATTTTGTATTATCCCCGTATGATACATATTTTTATTATTCTGATTTTATTAAGAGTTTTTTCATATGTAAATTATCATTAGTAAAGCATTTGCCTTGTTAAAAAAGAATATTTGCGAAATTCTAAAGTTCTGTTAAATATCGTTGCAACAAACATGAAGTGGACGCTTACCTAAAAAAATATAAATCCAAGTAAATTTTACAAATACGCTTCAAGTTGCTAAAAGTTATTTAAAGTGATGTGGTTGTGGCTACTTTAAATACATATAAAATCAGAATAATAAAAATATGTATCATACGGGGGTAATACAAAATTTTTACAAAAAAAAAATCAAAATTTGAATAGGAGGCCGTGACTTTGTATTTGAGCGTAGCTTTGGATTCTAAACAACTTTTCTCAATAAAATGTTGCTATATTTTTTGAAATAAGGTAACTTTATTTTTGAACGAATTTCATATTTTATGTCCTGCCCTGTATATTGTTTGACTTGAAGCCATTCTAAGGGCATCTAAAATGGTTATCAAACATGCACTAACTTTTGGCAATATTTAAATTTCGATTGTACAACTAATAAAAAAATTTCTCATTTGTTGCACACTTAATGGACCACACTGTATACTACTACAGGGGCTATTACCACTACAGTCAATCCTGAGCCAGTTATTGAGCACCTGCTGATATTATTATATTTTGATCGGCACTTTTAATAGCTGAATTGCGATTTAAATTAATTTATCCAAATTGACAAAATTTACGAAAAATTCTGAACAATAATTAAGAACGTGAATATACAAAAACAAAGAGTAGGTAATATTAGTAATTTAGAAAAATTTGCAAATACCCGTTTCTGTTTTCATTTTAGCCGTCTTAATAAATAAATACTGAGGATACCTTTCGAAACTACTCAACAGCAGATATAACTCATTTACAAACGTTGAATATGTTGAAATCATAACATCCTGTTTGTGATACCAAGATACAAACCCAAGCAACATTATTAATATACATTATCCATTTATAATGACATTAAGTCAACTATACTTTTGAATACTTAATCTTGGCCCACATTATATATACAGGGTGTCCCATTATAACTGTTCCTAATTCTCAGAATTGAGAGAGGGCATGTTATTCAACACTTTTTAATAATAAACTAATGTTCGTAAATACTTCCGTATTGAATTAAAACTGCATGAAGGATATGAGGATTAGAAATTTATCCAATGTGGATACATAATCCCTTCACAAAACTCGTGAACTGTCAATGTCAATTTTTTTTTAAATATTTGCTGAGTATACCTGGAAATTAGTAATATTTAATGTTAGGTTATTAGTATTATTTAAAGTTAGGTTATGTTACATGTGTCAAAAATGAAGCGAAGTAAAAAACATCAAACCTCAATAATTATACATACATACATATACATACATACATAGTCTATAGCCTCTTTTACCTTTCGGTGTCGAGGACCATTCATAATACATGTAAATTCATTTTGAAATATAATATTTAAAGTTAGGTTACGTTACATGTGTCAAAAGTTAAGCGAAGTAAAAAGCATGAAAATTAAATAATTATAATACATGTAAATGCATTTTGAAATGTATTTACATGTATTATAATTATTTAAGTTTCATGTTTTTTTACTACGCTTAACTTTTGACACATGTAACATAACCTAACTTTAAATATTACTAATTTCCAGCAAATATTAAAAAAAATCACATTGACAGTTCACGAGTTTGGTGAATGGATTATGTATCCACATTGGAGACATTTCTAATCCTCATATCCTTCATGCAGTTTTAATTCAATACGGAAGTATTTCCGAGCACTAGTTTATTATTAAAAAGTGTTGAATAATATGCCCTCTCAATTCTGAGAATTAGGAACAGTTATTCTGGGACACCCTGTATACAACAGCGCTGCAGGCCTAGTGGGCCAAGGCTTCAATAGTCTTTTTCTATTTTTTTTGTCCTTTTCCAGCTCTCTCCATTCTGTGATTTGAAACTGTTTAAGGTCTTCCCTAACTGCCTCCATCCATTTTCTTCTGGGTCGGCCCCTTTTTCGCCTCGTACCTGCTTCGCTCTCTAATAGAAACTTCGTTACTTTTCCTTCAGGCAATCTAACGGTGTGTCCCAGCCATCGCAACCTTTGTATTCTCGCCATGGTCGTTATTTTTATCTGTCTGTACAGCTCCACTATTTCTTGATTTGTCCGCGCCTTCTCCATATTTCACCTTCCTTAACACCACCATATATTTTTCTGAGGATCTTCCTTTTTCAAGCGTCCAGTTTTCTTTCCATATCCTTGTTAAGGATCCATGTTTCGCATGCATATAGGACTGTTGAACAAAATACGGTTCTATATATTATTACTTTTGCGCTCCTTGATACTTCTTTTGATTTTAATAAATTCGCTAGTGCTCCAGCGTTCCTGATTTCTTTAGTTATTCTTTTATTGATTTCTTCTCTTTCCTCATTTCTGTTTGTTAATGTCTCCCCCAGATAGTCAAAGCTATCCACCATTTCAAAATTATATTCCTTTCCTTCCCTAGATATTATTTTAAAGTCTTGTCCACCGTCATCCACATTGCCTTCATCTGCATATATTTCGTCTTTTCCTCGTTCACTTCCAAACCAAATTCTCTGGCTTTTGTTTCCAGTCTCCTAAAAACTTCTTTCAGTTCTCCTGGCCTTCGCGTTAGAAGTACTAAATCGTCAGCATATGCTACACACTGATGTCTATGGAAATATACTGTGCCTGTAGTATATTTCTGTGGTCTTATAGCTTTTATCTTCATCAGTGTTGTTATAGACTCTTAACCAAATTAATTTTAGTATCGTTAAGAGCTTCATTACCGCACTGAGTACGGTAATGGATATTACCGCACTCAGTGCGGTAATTGATAGATATTACCGCACTCAGTGCGGTAATGAATATTACCGCACTCAGTGCGGTAATGAATATTACCGCACTCTTTTTGTGTAAAGAAATACATTGAACCAGAATTTATTGATGAAGATAAAATATTGAACAATGCACGTTTGCTTATGGCACTTAACGAGACTCGTTTGATTGCCGCAAAACTCGGCTCACCGCCTCGTTTTTGGCAATCAAACTCGTGTCGTTAAGATGCTCATAATCAAACTTGTATCGTTAATATCTATTATTTGATTTTATTTAATTTAAAACTTATTCTCAGGGTTTTATTTAGAATTTTGATTTCAATCTGACCTTTTGTCCACAGTCTTTAGCATGTAATTGTAATAACCTTAGTTATTCGACTGTATCTCAGGGTTACTATTAAAATCAGATTAGGACATAAACCATGACCAACTATAATGCGAAATATAGGTCAATTGTATTTTTAAATAATTAATAACTGCCTTTATCATACGTTTAACACCTTTGTTAATAATCTTTGATAAATACGTAATTTCAGTTAATTGAATTTTAGATTAATATTACTGTCTGTTTAGAAATTTTATTATTATATAATTTATAATTCAATTGAATTCAATTTTTATTAACTGTGTAAGTAGCAGGTAAATTTTATATTAGTACTTTTCTTTTATATGTGTCTTGTTTTAAGTTGACAGTTAATAGGCTCACTTTGTAAGCTTCTACCTTCGAGCTCTTTATCTTCCATACTCTTCTATTCGCGAAATCTCTGCTACAGATATTCTCTTTCTGGTTGACAGTACATCCTTGTAGTAGTAATCGATGCACACACTAAGTTTTTACTTTCGCACTAATAATTGTCTATCACACTCTTTAGATGTATGACAATATAAATAGCTACATACCAATACATTAACGTCTAAAATTGACTATTAAAATGCGATTTCAAATAGGACGTGTGTCAATTCAGATTATGTTTTTCTGCAACCTATTTGTTCAGTTTATTTTCAAACTACCCGCCAAAACCAATGGTTATCCAACAAATGATAATACAGTTTTCTTTCATTACTTGTTATGACTTTTCTAATTGTCATAAATCATATTTTCAGGTTAACAGTTTTACATTGTGTATGTCTTCAACTACATGACCAAATATGTAAGAACCAAACCCCTATTGAACAGAAATGCCTGAAGGCTGGATCAGGTTTCTGTTGGTTGCACTGGTTCTTTATCCCTAATTTCTAAGCACATGAATGAGACTGCATTCATGTTTTAAGCCAACGTAGTCAATAGCACTTAAAGGGATGATAATTAGATAACTACCCGAAGTGCAGCCTCACACTTCAATTTTAGGCTTGGAAAGGTAGTATCGATATAATTGAATCAAACAGTAAATGTCGATTGATTTTATTACAAAAATAAATGGGCTTTTATACAATATAACTGCTTAGATAGTAAATAAAAACATTTCAAAGTGCAAAGGTATAGTCCACTAGAACGATTCTAAAATTGCAAAATAAGTAGTAAGCAATTATAGTTCCGCGTTGTCTGCGAGTTCGTGCGATGAACTTGAAGTTCTAGGTCATTTCGTAATATAATATGCTTACTGTTGTGATAGCGTTCTTTAAACCGACTGATTATGAACGCAAAACTGCTTTTTAAATTGTGAACGATATTTCGTAAATTTTGACTGAAATTTATATCTGTTTAATTCAAAATTAAACACCTATATTACATCGTATAACAATAATTACCTCTTTCAGGCAAGTCCCGACTAATTCATACTACAATTGCAACCAAAACTGGACTATTTACAAATGAATTGCAAATATCGTTGTAAGAAACCGAAATTCCAATGATAAAACGAAACGATCACTCCTTTTAGGAACATTATTTTAAGCTGTTTTATTATTGTGTAGTTATTGAATGCTTTATCATTTAACGATCATATCAATATTTATTACTTTATCTTATCACCTTCTCAAGCACCAATTGTAGAACATCGGCGATAGTGGGTCTTCTTGTCTCAAAGATCTGTTCTTAGAAACTGCGAGAGACCCTACCTTTTACCATCACTTCACATTTTTAGTGTCTTTTAACACCGCTTTTGTTAAACTCACTATTTTTTTGGAACCTCAAAATATTCTAACACTTTATACAGTGTATGCCTCTTAATTGTGTCGTACGCCTGTTTAAAGTCTATAAACAACATATTCAGTGATACATTAAATTCGTACGAACTTGCCATAATCTGCTTCTTTGTAAAGATTTGATTCGTCACCGACCTATTTGCTCTAAACCCAGCTTGGTAATCTCCGAAGAAGGCTTCCGTAATATCCTTGATTCGGTCTCTAAGTAGTATTGCTAAGATCTTATACACTGCATCTTGTAAAGCTATTCCCCTAGAATTTTTACATTCCGTGATGTTACCTTCCTTGTATATAGGGCACAGAATAGCTTTGTAAAGTTTCGCCCAGCTCTAACGCGATTTGTATTAATTAAACATAATTTCACGCATTCTCCCATGGCTTGCACCACGTTAAGAATCAGAGCGCCGCGCCGATAGGATAAGCGACGTTATTGCGGACAGACGCAGGGATACCTCTGCGCATCGAAGCAAAAAATCCCCTACTCTCACGAAGCGGATTGAACTGCTGATTACATCAGCCCAGGATATATAAGGAGAAAACGACGCTATGTCAAATCAAAATTTTCCTGAACCTTTCTCCTAGCCTAATCTCACTCAGGAGGGTCCCTAGACTCCTCGAGGGGGCTCCTGCCAGTTGTCCAGTACCTAGTTACGAGGAGGGTCATCCTAGACTCGTCGGTGACACTTCCCAGCACCTAGTTACCAGGAGGGTCATCCTAGACTCGCCTGTGACGCTTTCCAGCACCTAGTTACCAGGAGGGTCATCCTAGACTCGTCGGTGACGCTTTGCAGCACCTAGTTACCAGAAGGATCATTCTAAACTCGTCGGTGACGCTTTCCAGCACCTAGGTACCAGGAGGGTTATTCTAGACTCGTCGGTGACGCTTTACAGCACCTAGTTACCAGGAGGATCATCCTAGACTCGTCGGTGACGCTTCCCAGCACATAGTTACCCAGAAGGCTCAACTAGGCCCGACGACGATGATTCCCAGTACCTGGTTACGAGGAGAGCTAAACCGAGCTCGCCGACGACGATTCCCAGTACCTGGTTACCAGGAAGATTAAACCGAGTTCGTCGGCGACGATCCCGTCTATAAGCTAATTCCCCCGCACCAGTTCAACGAAGTCGACGTAATTAAACCCATTAATTGCGTCCAGAACGGCTTAACGCCATCGAAGCTGGAAACGCACACTAATAGGCCCAGCCTATAGCGCCAGAGGCCGGCATCCATAATTACGCGCGTTCAAATGGGGAGCAACTCGTCGGGGATCATCGCCAACAAAAGCCAGCTGGTATTCGATAGTAATTTACTTACTTGGATGTGAGAAGTTTCTAACAAAGGTAAAACCAGATAAACTCGCCGGTCGCCCACAATCCTGCCACAGTACACCTGCAGGCCGCGATAAACACTAGCAGCTCCAGGTATGCATGTAATTTAACATAATACTGCCCGCACTTTCGTCCGTTCAAAAGTTTAAAGTCGAATTAAATGTTTACGTACCGCCATTAGGCGCATTTCGCTAACAACTGTCATTTCTGCATCAGGTGGCGAACTGCCTACGAGGCATTAGAACTATTCCATGCCGAGGCTGGTCCAAAAGTGACTGACACGACCCGAATCCAAACGACCGAGACGCACCGTTAGAAGAATCCTGATTTATTTACAGGCATTGTTGCATTTTTATTTCTTGTCTTGTTGAATAAAATTTAATTTGATGTATAACTAGCTAAACATATTAAAAGCTTATAAAATGTATTCTGTGTACTTTCTTGTGTTACTAAACTTGAGCTGATTAGAGGTACCTTGGCTTTCTGATCTGCCTGGAGCCAGTTTCGGTCTGGTAATTGTAGCAAACTTAAATTAAATTAAAATTAGCCCGTTCAGGCTACAGCTGCACAAAATTGGCTGGGTATTTGTTCGTTCTTCCATATTTCTTGTATCAGCTTCGTTATTTCTTCTTGTAGCATTTCTCCCCCTTCTTTAAGTAATTCCGCTGTGATACCGTTTTCTCCTGGTGATTTGTTATTCCGTAGTTTAACTATTGTATCAAGTATCTCGTTCCTATTTGGCACTTCGTCCTCAGTAATCTGATTCTCCACTTCTTGGATCTGTCGATGTGTCTCTTGAGGTTGTTCTTCTGACTTAAGTACTGATTCAAAATATCTCGCCCATCTATCCAATTTCTCGTCTATTCCTCCTAGTAGTTGGCCCACTTCATCCTTATAATACCTTGGCATATTTTTGAGCAAGTTCTTTCCTTTCTTGACTTGATAGAAATTCTTAGCCTCTTTATTAACAAAATGTTCTTCTATTTTGCCCAGTTTCTGTTCCAAATATACCCTTTTCTTGCTCCTACATATTTTCTTCATTTCTCTTCATTCCCTTTTATACAGTTCTTCATTTTCTACGGTTCCATTCTTTATTTTACTCATTCTGGCTTTGTTACACCCCTCTACTGCTTTTTTGCACTCATCATCGAACCACCCCTTTTTTCTTTTTTGATTACCTGTTGGTATAATTTGGTCTGCGGCTGCTTGCATGATTGTTTGTGATTGATTCCACTTTTTTCTACGTTTTCCATATGCGCCCACATTAGTACAAGTTTTAAATGTGTGGTTCTCCGGTAGTTTATTGATTTGGCATAAAAATTAGAGAAGAATACAAAAATTGCCTAGAAATATAGAATAAAGCGCAATTCACTACCAACTTTATTAGATATACGTTTATTAAAAAGTTTTGGTTTTCTGAAAAATAAGAACTTCAAATGCAAAAAATCTCGAAAGCTAAAATCAACAATTTTAATAAAATATTAGCAGTAACTCTTTTGACATTAAAAACAGAGTTTGTGGAAGGAACACATTAAACATTAGAGATTATAAAAAACTAACAACAGTTAAGTAATTAAAATATAATTAGCGGTGCGCATTTCTTATAAACGTTATGTTCGGTTTCGGAGACTGAATTAATATTTTATTAATCTGAAAACTTTCTTTTCCTAATTTCTGTTTTAGCTTCAACTACAAGCACGTTATCAGTGCTATACGATTATCTAATAGTAAGCGTATCTACTTTATTATATATACAACAAAAATGAAGGTAAGTTATAACTGATATGTATTAGAAATGATTACTGAATGATTAGTATTGCGTATTTCTAAAATTCGTTAACGCGATACCTTTACTATCTCTTTTTATGTTGAAAAGCAAATGTGTTCTAAAAAATAATTAGCAAACTAGCTTAATTTGACAACTTTTAAAAAAAATTATAATTGGATAATCAGTTCAAAGTAGTTAATCGTTGATTGTAAATTTTTTTTTCTTAATTAATACCAAGTTGACAAATTTGAAGACCAACCAGTTCATCAAAAGCACACTGTACACTATAATTTTTTTTGTTTATATTTTAGATGGCTGGCTTTGATACAAACGAGTTCTTTAAAATCCCGAAAATTATGATGCGCTTGACAGGACTATGGCCGAAGGAAAACCTGTCGCTACTCTACAAAGCTGGTGGCTTTTTATCGGTGCTATTGCCAATATTCGTTGCCACATTTCTTTTGGTAGAATTGGTGCAAGGATTTCCCAATACTTTGGACGTTGTGAACAGCTCGTTTGTCCTGGTGGCCATGACCTACATGAGTGCAGAATTCACATTGTATTTTTTCAAACGAAACAATATATACACTATTTTGCACAACCTCAACGATACCGTATTTGCATCTTACGACTCATATTTGGTCTCGTTTCTAAGCCAGAAACTCCAATTTGTGAAGCTGATAAACATCACGATCCCAATTTCTTACGTTATGTGCATGTACGTGTTAAAGGTGACTCCCGAATTCAAATATACACCAATTTCTGATAATGGTTTGGTATTGATTCGCATTTATCGGGGAGTAACTAGATTTACGTATATAGCAGCTGGATGGAATTTGGCCTGCATTAATTGCTTGTACTTCACGTGCATTCTAATAGCCATAGCGCACTTGAATATTTTACTGGAAAGGCTAAAGCTTATCTCGGAAGGGTTTTTAGTTTCAAAATCTGAGAGTACTTTAGAAAACGATGCAAAAGTGCAAGATTTGTTGAAAATGTGGATTGTACAGCACATTGCAGTTGAAAGGTATGTAACTAGATTAATACCAGGTTTGCTCCGAAAATGTCCGCCATCCCTAATGTATGCATGCGATTAAGTTTATAAACAACGGTTTTTGAAAGTTTTAGCTCCTCGATAGGAAATACTGATTGTCCGGATTATTATATGATTATTAGGTTCAGAATGAAACAAAGATATTCAGTTATAGATTAATCTTAATCCGCAAAGTGATTTTATAGAACCACTTTGTGGTTAAAATAGGCCACTATTTATGCGTGCATTTCGCAGATATCGCGCAAGGAACCTCACAGTCGCGTTTACATAGCGCGCCAGGGGAATTATCGAAGTGGAGAATGGAAAATTTGGCTTCTCAATCGGTAGTCGGGTATTACCATTTCTGCGAACATGTAACGCTCTTAACTCCCCACGCTACCGCAAAGTAGCTTGGGAAATTATAGCTATTCAGCCGAAGGCATTTGATTGTTTCGGAATAAAGACTGCCGCAGGTGGTAACGCTATTGTAGTTCGTGATTATGGTATTTGCCAACATAACATTATCGGCCATGGGGCAATCATTTATTCAGTTGGGCTGTGCATACATAAATATTTGTGGTTACCTTTCTTATCGTCCTCCTACCGTCGATTCCCCCAATGACCCATATTATATTGGATAATATGTAACCCGTCTACGAATTTCTTCCATAGAGCTGGTTGCCTTCAAAGCCGCAGTCGCTTTCTTGTGCATCTTCTTGTCACTTATGATTACTTATGCTGACTTGGCCATGACCCCTCCTTCTCGATTGTTCTGCGTGTATCGTACATCTGGTAAGCAAACTGCTGGACGCATAAATTCCCACCATGGCTTGAGGTATCGTAACGGATTCTGAATTTCCGCTATATTAAAATGTATTTTGTGTTTTGTATTGCCAGATTACCGTCTTTTTTTGACGTGCTTGCGTTCTTAGATTTCGGGTTATGTTCGAAGCGTTGCCATTTAAATTTCTGTATTACTATAATTGCGATTTAGTAGCCCCTTCAAGGAATTTGAATGCCATCTGGGTTGCTTGCGTAATTGACGTTAAAATGTCCATATCAGCTTGCATTTTCGTGACGCCACATAGGGAAAAACTAGTATCATTATTACTGCACAAGAATTTCTCGTAATTTGATGTGCGCATTATAGGATTAAGCACATATGCAGAAGATATTCTTATAGCGAAATTATTACTGAAGACAAGTTAAGTGAACAGATGTCTATTTCACCATATTAATGAGACTTCGTTGTTGTTTCTTCAAGGTTGGAGACGTCTACAAGACCTGGAGTTTGATTTTAATTTTGTGGCCCCTGACTTAATTAGCATTGTCAATGTACCGTTACTGTGAAGCACTCGACTAAAAGCTGGCTGGAGCAAATGATCAGTACGGTTTTTTTCGTTTTATGTACCGTTTCTGTGCACTAATTGTAAGTTTCTGTGAACCAATTGTCGGTTTTTGAGCTGCATTTGTTAAATGGTGATGTATCCAACGACTACAGATTTTTCTGACTCCCAGGTGATGGTCTAACATCTTTGCAACAACAGCCATTCGCATGTCTAAGATATTTCGAATAATTCTCTTGGTGCTTGTTTTGCCATATTGAATAATTCTTCGAACTTAGTCTTCCGTAACTACGGAAATCGGTGTATTTTCATAGGATTCGCCGCTTTGCGTAACGTTCTCAATTCTCAATTCTTACGTCAGCAATGGTTATTGAACTGATTTAGACCCACCTTTATTGTATTTCTTTAGAGTTTCTATCCGGCATGAGCATGCATTCCACAACAATAAATTTTCTGAGACGCACGCCATATTCTAAGATCATGTCAAGAGCAGCCATTTCTGTGTTCAAAATGCTTTTAATAATTTTGTTACATTCAAGCTTTCTTCGGTAATTTCAGAAATCTGTCTGTCTTCATCGGATTGATCGGTTGGTGCAACTCAGCAGCTATGGCGATTAAAACAACTTTGCGCCTACTTTCCTTGCATTTATTCAGAGTTTCTCTGCAGTAATCAATACTTTGCACAAACCATAAATATTCTGACCCCACAGTCATAGTCGAAGATCTTGTCAACAGTCACCATGCCTCTGTTCAGGGTGCTTTTAATAATTCTTTTAGTTATTCGGTTGTTGATGCAAACAATTCTTCAGTACCTAACTAAACAAATCGGCATATCTTCATGAGATTCGTCAGCTCTAAAGAGACGTTTCAGAAGGTGATTTATCACCATATTACACATATTCAGCCTCAAACACATCTATTTAGGTTTCATCATCAGCTCTTACATACTTACCTTCGTCTTTAGAGTTTCTCTGCGCAAATCAATACCTTTTGCAATAGACGAACAACTTGTAATCACCAACACCTACTTTAAGTTACCCGTGAGAAGACTATATACATGGAAGTCGCCACAAGACAAACCAGGACATGTCGTCAGAAACCAAATAGATTATATAATGATTAACAAACGATTTAGCAACGCAGTAATATCAATGAAGACATATCCTGGAACTGACATTAAATCGGACCACCCCCTCCCTCATCGGCATAATAAAACTCAGATTAAAAAAGGTTAAACCAACAAAACCCAAAAAATATGACACAAGACCAATAAAAATAGAACAAACAAAACAACACATCAAAGTAAAAATAAATCAAACAACCAATAACAAAACAGAGACCGATCCAGAAGACGATATTAGGAAACTTGAAGAAATCAACCAAGAAATCCTTGAAAAATATTTGCGCCCAGTAAGGGTGAAAAGAAAAATGTGGATGACTGATGAAATATTGGGAATGATGAAGAAGAGAAGAGAAGAAATGGAAAAAGATACAGATAAAAATAGGTTGACTTATAAAAAAAATTTACAAAGATATAAAGAAAGCTATTAGAGAAGCAAAAAACAAATGGATTGAGGAACAAGCCGTGAAATAGAGAAAATAAGCATGACTCCTTTAATCTCCATAAAAAATTTAAACAAGCCGTAGGAATATATAGATCCCAGAAACCCATATGCCTGACAGACGACAACGGGGCTGTTACTGTCGATAAACAGGAAATGAGAGATAACCTGGATGAAGTACGTCAAAAACACTTTTAAAGACGAAATAGTACAACATTAACAATAGGATGCAACACTGGCCCATCTACAACAAACGACGAAGTAACCACGTTATAAGAAAAATTAAAGATGGCAAAGCAACAAGGCCAAACAACTTCTACGGTGAATTCTTAAAATTAATGAACGACGAGGGTATATCATGGGGTACCTCAACATTCAATAAAATTTATAGCAATGGTATAATTCCAAGAAACTGGCTATGATTGACCTTCATAACACTCCCCAAAAAACCCAACGCGAGAAAATTTGGATTCCTTGACGCTTTGGGTACTAGAGAAGCCTTATTCGCAATTCAGGTTCTACAGTACACGTATCCTTTATAGACTATAGTAAGGCGTTCGATAGAGTGAAGCATGATATGCTAATGACAATATTAAAGACAATCGGTCTGGATGACAAAGATCTCAGAATCATAAATAACCTATACTATAGTCAATGAGCTAATATCAATATCGAAAACGAGCTAACAGAAGAAGTGGCAATACAACGAGGTGTGAGACAAGGATGTGTGCTGTCCCCCTTGCTCTTCAATTGGTAGAACAATTCAGCTCAAATCCTAACATTTTCACGATCCACGCAAGTAAAATTTGTAATTCAGCTGTGTACCCAATACTTTCGCCCATCAGATATTTTCTTCCGCCCAGTTCATATGCTAACCCATAGCAGTTCGTTTATATTCGTCGAAATTCAGTTATAAATTCATCCTTTGTTCTCTTTTGCGAACAATGCGGTTTCAGCTTATCGATTTCTCCGTATTTATGGTTGTTCTGTAGTCAGCTTCCGAGATTCTAAAATTTTCTGAATCGTTTACCATGAGAGCAACAAGGAACGTAGATAATCCACGTCTGCGCTTGGTCATTTTCGCGCTTGCATCTTCGGAGCAGCGTCACTTAGCAATCGACGCTAATATCGATAACACACGTCGGCGGTTGTGTCCACGGAGCTCGGCCTCGCTTGGCCGGGGCTCCGTAAAATGTCGAAATTCTTGTCTTGTGAGCCGAGTCTTCCGTACCGTTTGGAGCTAAGCAACTCCGATAACACTTATTGTGGATTATATTTTGGGAACACTCAACCGTGTGCTAAACGTACCAAGTAGAACGATTACCCGCTCCCTTACCGCTATCTGCTTGTTGCCGTATTGGGGATGTTTTACCGCTCGCATTCGCTCGATTATGGCCCCATCCTGGGGTTTACAACAGTTTTCTGTCGGTTCCGTTCGTTTGGCACTGTCTTGGGATGCGACCTGCAGCTGAGAAAGACCATACAGTAACCAGTCCATCATTCTAAGTTCCTATCAAGGTAAATTGTTAGCTGTTAAATTTATAGTGAAGTGATTTGCTAAAGTGTAGTTTGGGCCAATTGTGCCCTTTTGATTGATTTAACTCGTAAGATGTTGAACAATTCCATCAAGTTTTATTGTCTTTATGTTGTTTTTGTGTTTTTAGTTTTAATCGTTGTTGTACTATTTTTGAAGTGTTTGCCGCCAAATTTTGATACTGTAAGGTAGCTTTGTGGTAGAGCTTGCCGTTAATATTATTTGTAACTGTAAACATGTCACTTATTGCCGTTTGATCATTCTAGTTTAGAGTATAAATTGCGTCGTTAACCCAACTAACCTTTTTGCATATTTTCGGCCGTAACATTTAATTATTGTAACGTTCATTGTCATTTGTTTCATGTTGTTTCATCAATAGAGTTTATTGTTAATTGTTTATACGCTTTTCATTTGTTTGTATGCATTGTGTCTATGTTTTGTACAGGAACCTAGATGGTGTAAGTAAGTGTAAGTTGATGCAATTTAAGGTAGGTTTGATCTAGCTGTTTGCAATTGCTACCTCAGGTTGTGCCAAGGTGTAGCAAAGTGAATTACTCACTTTCACTTTCAAAGTAACATCACCTGATGTTGTTTCTCCCGATTTGGTTAAGAAAGTGGTGGCGTTTCTTTATTTATCATCATTTACCCCTTTGTGTCGAAGCACAGCCCTAACTTCACGGTAGTATAGAACCACGACCTTCTTCATTGAGCATCTAATAGCTGGAGCACCTGGTTACAGCACATCTCGTAACAAGGTTGGGGCTGCGTATTCGGTTACATTCCCGATTATAACGTAAAGTCGTTTTGTGGCTAACGGATCTGGCTCTTAAGCGTATGATTTTCTTTTGCACGCTTGAGGGGCTGATCGTTATGTCGTTAACGCAGTTTCGTCCTGTAACACAATGTTTATTTAGAAGAAATCATTAAATTCGCCCTGGAAGACACCAATGAGGGAATTCTAATAAACGGTGTACGTCTGAACAAAATCAGATACGCAGAGGACACAGTTATTTTAGCGGACAATCTAGATGGTTTACAAACATTAGTCCAACGTGTAGCAGAAGCAGGTCAGCAGTACGGCCTTCAATTCAATATTACAAAAACGAAATACATGATGATAAGTAAGGACCAAATTCCCCACGGACAATTGATGATAAACCAACAACCAGTAACAGGAGCAACTGAATATACCTACCTGGATACCAACATTAACGAGCAATGGGACCATTCAAAAGAAATAAGGCAACGCATTGAGATAGCCAGAACATCTTTCAGTAAAACGGCAAATGTCTTTAGGAGGCGTGATTTATCACTGGCAACTAAAATACGTCTATTACGATGCTATCCGTTTTCAGTCCTTTATGGAGTTGAATTTTGGACACTGACTGAAGCAACAATGAAAAAGCTTAAAGCCTTTGAACTATGGTGCTACAGACGAATACTTAGTATATCCTGGGTAGACCGTGTTTCCAACATTGAACTTCTACGAAAACTAAACAAGGAATGCGAAATCTGTCTCAGAGTAAAACAACGCAAACTCCAATATTTAGGCCACATCACAAGAAACGAGGAAAGATACAACTTATTGCAGCTAATTTTGCAAGGTAAAATATTTGGAAGAAGAGGCCCGGGGAGAAGACAAAACTCCTGGCTCCAGAATTTAAGACAATGGTTTTCCTTAACAACCACGGGACTTTTTCGAGCTGCAACCAATAAAGTTAGAATAGCCATATTGATCGCCCGTACCGGATAGGCACCGCAAGAAGAAGAATCAATACCTTGCAACTGTTGAACAGTCGTAACGTGGCCACGCCTTCAACAACAACGGATTGTCTGACATCATAGTCATAGTCTACGATTCTGCGACAATAGCCATTCCTGTATTAAATATAATATATATAATATAATTAATAATTCTACTAGTGATGTGGTTGTTATCTTGAATCATTCTTTAAACCTAGACAGGGTTTATTCAGTAACTCAAGAAATCTGCCTGTTTTCATTGGATTCGTCTCTAAGACAAGCTCGCTCGGTCTTCATTTCGTTACTCTACCCGTAAATAGTCCTTTGAGGTCACTAAAGGCAGCGATAATTTATTATTAATTATTCATTGTAGCAACATAATTAACTAGAAGTTTCCGACGTACCAGTACTTTATGGATTATTTGACTGTATAGACGAATTTGTCGTCTGAATTGCATACACTTTCGGTGCATACCTGGTATAGGAACGTTCAAATGTTGAATAAATTCACGTTCCAGATACATACGATCTATAGAAGAAATGTTTACGTACAACATTCTGGTTTATTTTATTGTATGCGCCGCGCTGAACTGCATTATGCTAATAAATAGCACAGGAGTATGATTAGCTAGTTAGTTCTACCAATCACAAATAGTTAACATTTCTATTTTCAGCTGTCTTTCGCGAGCTATCAATTCCTAACGTCCATCTTTATATGTATAACCATAACGGGAAAACTGTGCCTCTATTGCATATTGGGACAATTTTTGATTGATATGGTGAGTTCCCTTTTTTCTCTTATTTGATAAATTGTATGTGCCGAAAATTACACATTCCAGAGCCAGAAGATAAGTATTAACTGCTACATGTTCGACTGGAGCAGTTGCGGGCCTCTAGTTCGCAAAATCTTGGCTTTCGTTATACAACGTTCTCAGAAGCCATTCCATTTAACGGCAGGAAAATTCGCAGTGCTTTCGTACGAAACGTTGTCTACAGTAAGTTTCAGCATCAGCGGATTCAGTCTGCTAAACTTGCGTTTTCAGGTCCTAAAAACGACCTACATGTACTTCGGTGCATTATTGCACTTGTACGCTAATAAGCAGAGTTCGTGAAGGTTTTTTTTAACAACATTATTGTCAAGTCAGCACAAAGTGCTAGTCATGACAGGGATTATTATTATACAATTGAACGTTATTTCACTATGCACTAATTATGTTAGATCACTTTAGAAGTTTTTGCAAGTTTTTACATGATTTATTCAGGCAGCCTCGGTGAACAATTTTTAGCACTTAATGTTACTCACTGTCGCTGGTGAAGAGGTCTATTGGCATTTTACGTTTAAATCTAGTGTGAAGTGATCGTTTACCGAGATTATAGTACACTGCACCATCGCACTGATCAATGTTAGCATAAAATGATCTAGATACTGTTACTATGTAGTTATGAGTATTAGGAATTTTCGTTTCCCTGTGTAACTGGGAGTTTCTAACGTACCATTCGGAGATGATGATAATGTGTAGCACTTTATTTTGTAAAATTTCCCGTTGGTCAGGTTGATTTTGGAGGTTGAAACCATTTTTTGCGCCGCTTAATTGTTTTCTCCATTTACCCAATTATTTCTGGTTTAACCTGTATATTTAATTCAAGTTGTAATCAGTTCGCATTTCGAATTGTTAATTTCCCAGTTTCGTCCATTTGTATGCCTGCCTGAACCCCCGCTCACTATCTGTCGATCGCAGCGCTTTTGTTATTTTTTTTCCCAGCGTCTTGCAATTTGGCCCAAGCGCATTCTTATTTTGACAACTTGGTCCGCAGCTCGCTGACGAGTAATTTGTCCTGTGCTTAATTAAGCATTGTTTTTCGGGAGCTGAGAACAAATCAGGTATGATGGACTTTTAAGTTTTATAATTCCAATATTAATTACTCGCTTTTAGCTCTCTTATAGTATCCTTTGAAAAAGGACTTTTTGTCTCGATAATTACCCTAGGTATTCCCTAATACCTCGCTACGAGTCTTTTGCGCTCCTGCAGTAGGCGAATAGAACCCAGTCGTTTTCCACATTTTCCGGCAGCTCAAAAAGCACCAAGTGTAGCAAGGCGCCGTTATCAGAATTCCTGTGTATGGCCGCTCACCGCCTGCATTGCCGTTTGATTACCCGCCAAGAGCCAGAGATTAGTGTGTGGAATTTTATTCATTCGCGACGGCAATACATGAAAAGTTGCGTGCGTTATTAATATATCTATATTTCATAAAATTTAATTACTGTCACAGCATTACATGTTTTAATCGATTGTAAAAGGGGCACTCACGTTTGGGTTATCGGAGACCCGGTATTAAGGTTTTTTTACTGACAGCGATGTGCACATCTCTCGATTAATCCGACGAATTCAATGTTTTAAAAAACCCACAAAGGGGTTTATTAAGATCATGCGTGCGAAAACCTTCCGTAAAACGTTGCCATATTGTTGTGTATTCTAAATAATTTGAGAAACCATTTAATTATACTGTTTTGGGATTCAAATAACATTTTATACTCAATAAATGCTAGTCAACCGTTGTTGGTTTATTTCTTTTGGAATGGATTTGGTTCCTGGCGCCCTACTGTGTTTGTAGTTGCTCGCAGGTTGCACTGCTGATTTCCGTATCCACGACCTAAAAAGCGCCGAAAAGAGCTAGTTCGGCCCGTACGGTAAGTGTGGTTAGCTCAGAAAGAATCAGTCAATCTGCGTTGTGGCGGTTCATATTTTTTTACCATAGCTAGAACTCAGGTTGGCTCTTATTTTGTCACAAGGTTGCGCCCCAAGCACTTCATCCATAGGTGAAGATAGGCCGTATAATTGATGTGTACATGAGGGTCCCGCATTCAATCTTTAGTGAAGATTATCTATCCATAATAGGGTATAGCATGCCTAATCTTGCGTATGATTGCGATAACTTTTTATTTATGTGTAAGCGCCAGGTTAATCTTCTATCCAGAAAGAGTCCGAGATATTTCACGGCACTATCTTTTGGGTTCCGTGCTATAGAGCTACCATTTATGACTATATTAGGCGGGTCAATAGGTCGACGGAGTGTAAAAATGTTAGTTTCACACTTATTATCATTATTTTATGCATCATTTATGATTAATTTGATTAACTCTGTCTTGAAGTTTTGTTGCTGCTGTGTTGATATCATATGTTTGCGTAAGGATAGCCGTGTCGTCAGCATACATAGCTAGATATGCTCCAGGTGTTGCAGGGATGTCATACATAAATATGTTAAATAAGGTAGGGCCTAATATGGAACCTTGTGGTACTCCTGCTTGGATTTGGCGAGTTGAGGAGGTATATGAATTTACTCGCACCTGAAAGGTCATGTTGTCTAAGAATGAAGTAAGTATGTTTAGTAAGTAAGGAGGCATGCTCAACGTTATCATTTTGTATAGAAGGCCTTTGATCCAGATACGGTCGAACGCCTGGGCGACGCCGACGTCAAGAAATGCTACGTGTGCTTTTTATTTTCGAATCCTTCTTCGATCTTTTCGGTAAGCCGTAGTAGTTGATGTGTCGTTGAATGTGATGTTCTGAATCCAAACTGAAAAAGTGGTAGTATGTTGTTTTCTGCTAGAAAATTGTTTAGGCAGGTTAGTGTTGCTCGTTCGAAAAGTTTAGATATGGAAGAAAGTAAACTGATTGGATGGTAATTAGATGGGTTATCTCGCGGTTTGCCAGGTTTTGGGATTATCACTATTACAGATTGTTTCCATTCATCAGAGAAGTATCCAATTCGTAGGCAAGCATTATACTATACTGCTGTTAGGTAGCAGATGGATTTTCGCGGCAGATTTTTAAAGAGCAAGTTTGGTGCCATGTTCAGTCCAGGCGCTTTTAGTCTTTTAATGTAATTTTTAATTTCGGATGGAGATACTGGTTCTAGGAGAGTGGAATCAGCCGTAGTATTATTTGTTAATGATTTTGCTATTCGCTGAGAGTGCGTTGTATTGGTTAGGTTTGGAGGGGTAGAGAATGTATGTTCAAGTAGTTCTGCAAATACTTCACATTTGTCTTTGTCCTGAGGATAGCTTTGACTTGGGATTCATAAAGTTGGGATGATATCTGGGTGTTTAAGTATCCGTTTAGTGGCTCTCCACATATTCGGATCTCCTGGAGTAAGTGATTCTATGTAATTGTTATATAATGTTATGCGTAGCTGATCCAATTCTGTTCTCATTAATCTAATGAGTCTATTCAGATAGGCTTTGCCTTCTGTTGCTCGGGTGTTCTGCCTTGTGTTTTTCTCGTATAAGTCGAAGTATGTGTGCTGCGAGATTTTGATTCTCAGAGTGATGGTGATGTCGAATGTTCTTTGAAGCTTTTTGTACGACCTGAGTGGCAGTGGTTGTAAAATTTTCCACTGCATTGTTAATTTCGTTTAGAGTTCCTAGGTTAGAAGGACATTTTAATTCGTTGTTCATTATGATTCGGAATTTTTCCCAATCGACTGGACTATTTATTAGTCTTGGGAGAGAGGGGTAATAATAGGGAGAGCAATTGAGCGTAAATGTGACAGGTAGGTGGTCTGAGTCTAGTTTAGTTAACACTGTCTGATTAATTGGCATGTGTATGTTTTTGTGCAGGATAATATCAAGGATATCTGGTAACTGATTGTGTCTATAGGGAAAGTATGTGTATTGAGGTGGTGCTGATATTTGCACGCCTAGTTGAGAAGTTACGTTTTCTAGTTTCGTTCCATTAGGGTTGGTTTTTCTGCAACCCTAATTTTCATGTTTACAGTTTAAATCGCCTGCCAGCAGTGTGGGATGTTGATTATTAAAAAATTGCTGAAGTTCGTCCTGGAGCAGTTTGTTGTTTGGTGGTTTGGAAGTAGAGACTACTTTGAGAGTAATATTGTTTATTATTAATGCGGATCCTCTCCATCCTATCTCGTTTTCTCGGTCTTTTCTGAAAATGTGGTAACCGGGTATTGTGAACTTTTGGTTTTGTATTAGATGTGTTTCTGTGACGCATGCTATATTTATTGCATGTCTGGTCAGGAATGAAGGTAGCTCTTGGTTGTTTTAATCCGTTGGTATTCCAATTTAGGAAGGTTAATTTGTTTATCGGATGCTGGTTATTTTGTGCCATTTTGAAATAACATAGGTAGTAAGGATATTATGAAATTTTTGATCTGATCAAGATAAGGAGTGAGTATTTCTAGGATAGATTGGAGAATATTGGAGGTAGTATTATAGCCAGAAGTAGTTGGGATGCTGTTGTTAGGAGAAGCTGTAATGGGGACCGAAGGGGAGAGGTTTTTTTTGCAGTTGTGCTGAGTATGTTGCATTGGATGTAATTTTACCAGTGATTGCGGCATTAGGGTTAGAGGGTCTTATGGTGGGATACGTGGGTTGTTAAATTGTTTTATATAGGGGCAACGCCTTTAGTTTGCAGTATGTTCACCTCCACAGTTGACACATGCAGGTTTATTGACATCTTTGTTGATTGTGCACTGTGAATAGTGATGCTGTTGTGTGCATTTAACACATCGTGGAGGTAGATGACAATAATTTTTGGTATGCCCTATACGTTGACAGTTAGTGCACTGCGGGGAGTCACTGTTTTTACGTCGGGGTTCAACTGATATTACGCAATATAGTAATCTAGTCAGGTTGAAGATATTATTTGCCTTCTCGTCTTTGCATAGTTCGACTGCAAGTATTGGCATCGGGATTTTGTTATGATTTAATAGTCGGGTAGTTTTAACGACAGGATATTTCATGGCAATCAGTTCAGATGAAATTTCTTGTTCCGTTATGGAGATAAGAACATTGCATATAATTACTGATAAGCTGCTATTTTCGGGATTCTGATATGTGTAATAGTTTACTTTGTGATCATCATAAAGTTTTGTTCGTTTTCGATAATCCTCCGTGCTCGCTAAGTTGATTCTAAGCTCCTTACCTTTAAAGGTGGTAGTAAAATCGTCTGTGACTGTTGATTTTATGTCCTTAATGATGTTCTGATAAATTTTTCCATTAGCGAGAAATATAGGGGGGATTTTGGATTTATTGACTGTGTCGTCTGGATTTTGCGACGGAGAAGGGTTTGCTCTTTTGATTGCAGTGCGTGAAATTGATTTTGAGAGGTTAAAGTGTCATAATTCATATTCTTATATGGGTATTTCGCCACTGATTGAAATCGTCTTCCCGTACATCCCTTTGCATCACCTGTTCCAGTTTGTTTATGTCAGAAAATAATATCACTTTGTTATGTCTGTGAAATTGTATTCTGTCTCTAACTAGAGCTTCACTCGCTCTTTTCATGATATTACCCATATAAGAATATGAATTATGAATTCACGCCACAAAGAAGTTTCAGAGATTATGTTAAAGTGTCATGATTAAATAGGTAGCGTTTGTTAAAGTCATCGTCCTCTGGCGAGGGTAGTGATCGCTTATTTTTATTTACTTCATGGTTCGTAGAGGTTTCACATTCCCTTGCAGTTGAATTAGGGTTAACTTTATCTCCCCTATATATAATACTTGGTGGTTTCAACTCACACTTCAGTGGTTCAGACATATTTAAATATTTGTTTGTTTTTGAATAGATATTAAAAGTTTTTACCAGGAGGTGACGGCAGGTTGTCGGTTGTCGGTTGGAGCAGCCAAGGACCGTCGCAATCTCACGATTGCGGCGAATGGAAAACGGTACTCATACTTAATATTATAAGTCGATATTTTGGAAGTAACGAACAAAAGTATTAAAGAACATAAAGACACTGGCAGTGCGGCGTGGTTTATTATCGGAAATTAACCAAATCACGTCCGTATACGAGCACGTCTCACACGGAACTCTGTGAAAGTTTTGGGTTACTGCACTTTTCTCACTTGCGTCAAATGTTTGTATTATTTATAATTTATATTATTTATATTAAATGATACTGTACTAAATTACCTTATATTATTGCTTATATTGTAATATATTTATTGCTTCGTTCATATTGTATTACATTGTAAAGAATTTTAATCTCAAATAACTGTAAACATGGTTCAGCTATTCAAATAAAGTTTTGTTAATGGAAGTTGTTATTGTTGTCCAGAGTTTCCCAAACAGTGAGGTGCATTCTCCTGGTGAGACTAGAAGCTGTGATAGCGGGTGCATTATATATTATTTTAAAATGAACCCCAAGTTAAGTATAGTTACACTTTTATAACCAAATACGAGGTCTGGCTATTGAATAACGAGACTGCGTATGAAAAAGAGTTTTATTTTAAAAATTAATCTATAATCGAATGCTCCCCTTCAATGTACTCCCCCCCCCTCGTCACACACCGCTCCATTCGTTTTTTCCATTGGTCAAAGCAATGCTGGAAGTCCTCTTTTCTAAGAGCATTTAGGAGCTCCGCCGATTTTCGCTTCACCTCTTCCATCGACTTGAACCGGGTTCCTTTTAAGGCAGACTTGATCTTCGGAAACAGAAAAAAGTCACAGGGTGCTAAAACAAGCGAGTACGGCACGTGTTCGAGCACTGGAGTGCCTCTAGCGGTTAAACAACGCTTCACAGACAGCGCGTTATGGGCAGGTGCGTTGTCCTGGTGCAAAATCCACGACTTGTTTTTCCACAACTCCGGCCGTTTCTTACGAACTCGTTCTTGCAGTGTTGCCAAAACTTTCAAATAGTAAGTTTGGTTTACAGTTTGATCCTCTGGAACCCATTCAGTCATCACGATGCCGTTGATGTCGAAAAAAACGATTAGCATGGCTTTAAATTTTGATTTCGACATCCCTACTTTTTTCATTCTTGGCGATGCAGGAGTTTTCCAGTGCATGGATTGTCGCTTAGTTTCAACATCGTATCGGAATATCCAGGTTTCATCGCAAGTGATGATGTTTTCCGTCAATTCAGGCGCTTCATCTAACCTCTCAAGAAAATCTGAGCAGATCTGTTGACGGACGAGCTTTTGGTCAGGGGTCAAATTTTTTGGGACCAACTTCGTACAGATTTTCTTCATGTTCAATTCGTCAGGTAAAATTTTTCTGACAATTTCCTTATCGGCTTTTACAGTCTTAGCAATTATCCGAATGCTCATACGACGATCTCCGCCCACAATTTTATGATTTTGGTCACTGTTCGCGGGGTTGAAACAGAGACAGGTCGACCTGAACGTTGGTCATCTTCGGTGCTCTCTCGGCCTTCAGAAAACCGCTTATACCATTGGAAAACACGCGCACGAGATAGAGAATTTTCACCATAGGCCTCTTTCAACAACTTAAGCACTCAGTCGGAGTTTTTTTAATTTAACGAGAAATTTCACATTGTTCCGTTGCTCGTGTTTTTCGTCACACATTGTTATCGGCAGGAGAAAAACACACTTTAGTTTCTAACCTCGATAGAAAAAATACTACTACAGCGACAAAAACGTGTTTTCGTACCGGAATAGTAGACACTACCAGCTATCCAACGCATTTGTTCCCCCCTTTCCCCTCTAGGACGCCTTCTGCGCGCGCAGTCTCGTTATTTAATTGGCAGACCTCGTATTATGCCACGCATTTACAATTTTAGTTTTCAAATTGAGGTTGGCCATGAGGTATGACATATTGCCTACTGTGCACAGGCTGCCTAAATTACATGTTACGGTGCAAATTTTCCAGCTTTACAGTGATGCATTTTGGTTGCAGGCCTTTTGCCTGGTCAGTTTAAATTTCAAAATTAAATTTGATATCTTGCGTGCTCAGCTGCTGCTGTCTTCAGGCGTTATCTTTGACCAGAATTGTGGAATTCTCGAAGCGATGGCAGTTTAAGTTTTCGCGCTAGCAGGTGGTGATCCATTACTATTACAGCCATTATTTATGGTTGTCAATTTTGGATTTGTGAATCGATGCCGTAATTAAGATCTATATGAATTATACTAAATAGATTTTACCCGTATGGGGAGCTTTGGCGTGAAAATACAGCGCAATAACACCAATGTATGAACTCTTTTATCCTCTTTTACATTACTGCATTTAGTGCTTTTTTTTCCAATTATTATTTCTTTCATATTTTAGTAAGGGGCTCTGTACTCGTTAATAAACTTCTTTATCCGCTATATTCGAGGAAGTACAGACTGTTTAGTTGTGAGAGGAAAAAAACTACATACAGCTGTTAAGAACCTCTTAACCACATGGCAAATCAGTTCCTTGTTCCTGTAAAATCTCACTATTGCACCCTTAAGAAGGAAGTTGTTGGAAATCCGTGCACAGGGCGATGCAGTTCAACGTCCCACAAATATACGAAGAGAATGAAAGAGAAGAAGAGGCTGGTGACTCGGAAAAATCATTTGCGCCAAAACTATCGCAATGTGCAAAGCTGCGGTAAAGCAAGTAGGTAATCAATTCGATTGTGGATTAGGCCTAATGGGGAAACCACGTAAAAAACGCGCCGATGAACTCTACCTCATGGGTGGTGTAGAAACGAGTTGCAATATGTATTGGTTTTAATAATGTTTCTGTACAACAAACTATAGATAAGTTAATTTGTGGTTAATGTGAAAAACTGTTGAAAATACAGATTTTTTGCGAATTCAAAATATTCGTTTTACTTCTAAGCCCTTTAACTCGAAAACTATCGATTTGACAAAAAAATATTATTAGTATTGTTTAGTAGAAAATTTTATTCTCTTTATTTTATCATAAGAACTTTTTTGCATAGGATGAACAGGAACGGAGTTATACCCCAAAAACTGTTTTTGGGCGCCATTTTTTCAAGATGGCGGCGCGAGCAGCGACCTCCCGAGGTCGCAAATTAAGAGCCATCGTTAGGGCATATGGGTCGACATTCCTACCAAGTTTCAAAACTTCATGACCTTTTGTAAGCAAATCCGTTTTATTTCCTTTTAATGACTGTACTAATTCTACGGCATTGACATCATTTGAGGTACGTTGTTTAATTAAACCGAATTTAATTTTTACTAAAGCCTACTTTAACTATGTGTTTCTTTTTATTAGAAAATATACGCACCCTTTTATAGAACTGTAATTGGGCTAGAAAACAAGATCTTGTGTTTTTTAGTTAGCGAGACGTCGTGCTGTTTTCATGCAACTGGTAATACACCATACGTAACTTTTATTCCCATTATCACAGTGGGTTTGCGGAAAGTTCGTTCCCCACATTTCGTTCCGCACATTTCGTACCCCACATTTCGTTCCCGGGATATTTCGTCTCCCCACATTTCGTACTCGGAAACTTCGTTCCCGAGCGAGCTCAATTTGTCTCCTAGATTACAGGGTGTTGAAAAACGAGTGCAGCGATCGGAATGCAATTAGAAAAATGAAAGATATTTTAATTAATTTATTTATTATAATAAACTTATAAGAACTATATACAGTATGTCCCCGGCTTGATTTTACAAGAAGGAATTACATTTATATTTAGTTTTACATAAAAATATTATAGGAATTATAATTCCTGTTTGGTTTGTAGAGAATTTTAAGAAAATTTTCAGTTTTTCAAAAACAAGTCGGCCTGACAGTTAAGCAAACACTATTTTCTTTTCAGGTAAACTACCCTTTTTGTTCATGACACGGCAAAATATTACTAAGAAAAGTTGTCCATAATGAGAAATTATGGCCCTATACAAAATATCAGGAAGATACTTAGATTAAACCGTCATTTTTAAAAATACAATATATTTTGTTCTTATAAGTTTATTATAATAAATAAATTAATTAAAATATCTTTCATTTTTTAACTGTATTCCGATCGCTGCACTCGTTTTTCAACACCCTATAATCTAGGAGACAAATTGAGCTCGGTAGGTTACGAAGTTTCCGGGTACGAGATGTGGGGAGACGAAATATCCCGGGAACGAAATGTGGGGTACGAACTTTCCGTATCCCATCACAGTGCGATCGTGCACCTGATGTTCTCTGGCTACCCTGCCCTAGGCGTTAGTTAAGACTATTTTCCCAAATGTGCTGTTAATGCTAAAAATAATTGTTAAACTAGATTGATTTGACAATTCATAGTTTATGCATTTTGAAATTGTAAGTGAACTTAGCCACAGAAGGGCATACATTTAACACACACAAGAACAACAAATGGTTGTTGCTTTAATTTAAATTCTTGTTTTGCGAAAACACTTACTTTTTTTATTAAACCTTTCGTATTGTAATGGTTCAATGCCCATAGAAATTCTGATTGCTTAATTAACTAAATGAATAAGGTCAACATTAGCACAGAATTAAATATTTTATCTATTGCAAAATAATCAATACTTTACATTAATAAGTGCACTTGATGTGTGCAGCAATAACTAATCATTTGAGGGATAGAAGTTAGTATGAAACAAAGCAGGTTTTAGATGGGTTACATTCAGAGTTTCAGATGTGATAAATGTTCGGAAGGGCAAATGCAATTTAATTTGTAACTGACGGAATTGAGCTGGTTAATGTCAGACATAATGTGAATGAAATAATACAAAATGATTTGTTAAATACAGAAATAATATGAGCGTTATGTAGTAAAACTGTATAAGCCAGCAAAAGGCAGATTAGCTGAGAGGTAAATGAAACCGTGCTAGCAAAATAATAATTGCAAAGAGCCACGAAAATGGAACGTAGCCGATCGAAAGACAATTAGTGAGACGTCAAATGAACTCAATGTGTATCAGTGCATTATAAACAAAAGTGATTTAAAAGCAGAGCAAGTATTGTAACAATTATTTCAAGAAAAATCTAATGTTAGTGGTTAGGTAAAGACATGACATCAAAACTGTAGTCCATAAGGTTTAAAATGTTATCAATCCTAATTTCCTTTATAAACATTTGAATATTTAGTTGTTACGTTGTTATGTCATCTATTTTTAATAACTAAACAAGCTTGAAAATTGTGTGCTGGGGCTAAATTGAGCTCCTGATTAATCATGTAAAATTATAAAGTATAAAGTACTTAGTTACTTCAGTTGTGTGTATAATAATTCACCAGTGTCCTGGGCATCTGTGGGTTAAATTTCCAGTTGCTAAGAGGTCCAGGTGGAGCAGATAGGCCAGCAGAGAAATTCGTCCATCTGCGAGTGACTTCGAGGGGCCCTTTTCCTTGTGCAAGCAGCATCGCCCAGGAAGAGTAATGCTGTCTACGAATAGAGAGGACATTTAGGAAGCAGTACATGCAGAAATCCCAACCAGCAAGCAATTCCCAGGCCCAATATTCCCGTGGCGTCACTTGGCGAGAGTTTCAGGTATACGATTAAGGTAGATTTTTACAGGGAAAGCGTTAGCATAGGTCCATAATTTAGGGACTGCTGCAAGTTCAGACCGTCTACGAGGTGGAAAGCCATATTCCAGTAGTTTAGAGCCGTCCAGTTTTAAGAGAAATAGGTAGCGTCCTTTGAAAATGCGCGTCTCTTGTTACGTCACAGCTAGAAACAAAACGAACTTAGTAGTTGCTACGTCACAGAATCAATGTTTACCTGACGCGTCTTTGCCATTTTGGTGGTTTTAAAATTCAATTTACGCTGTTTCTGGTGACCACAGATTATTTTGTTATTGAGTCAAATATATAGGTTAGCTAAATATCAAATGAAGTTGTGCAATTGCCCGAAAGATTTTAGAGTATTTGTCATACTAAGTTTTTCCTTAATTTTATGAATCCACGACCCTGAACCAAGATTGTTTCATGTCTGCCGGAGCTAGTCCAACATTTATTGCGTACAGATAAAATAAGAAAAGGGCACTAAACCACTTATCTGTTGTAACCAACCCAAATTTTAAACAACATATCGAAAGTGCCAACTTTTAAATGGAAACATCAAGAATGAATACAACAATCCAGGACTACAACCTTGTCGACAGCTCATATGGGGTGGAGGTGACCCAATGTTTCAAGAACCTAGACAAATATAGCAAATCATATGTAAGGTAGGTGACAAAATAAACTACTTGCGTAAGCAGCTTAACAGGTACTTAATTCTTAGAAATAGCATCTTCCTTACGTCTTTTGACAAGGATATCAGTTGATCCCGTTGTAAAATTTTGAACATATTACTCAGATTACACAAGCTCTAAAGTATTTTTTTAGTTTGCAAAATTAATATATCTAGACAGCGATAATACACATTAACTCTACGATTCCAGATTACAAATTCTCTCATTTTCTGATAACTCACCAAAAAAGCTCTTCGTTATCCTTCGTCTTTTATTTTTGAAAATATATTATATATTACACTCTCTTGCTTGTTCTCTGGAATCATTTAGCAAAGAGTTTAATGAATTTCTTATGTCTACCAGTTTGTCTAGAAGATTATTTAACAAAATACTGGTTTTTTGTAAGTCATTCTTATCATACTGTTGGGCTTTAGAAACAGGGTTGATGATTTCAAATAGCTTAGAAACCAAGTTTGAAATTAAATTTAGTTGATATAAAGCTTTCATTAGGTACCCTTGGATACGTTTTTCTATAGCGAATAAAACGTCATTTCACGTAGACCATATAGTAGAGCATAGTTTGTAAGGGTAATTTTATATATTTCAGGCGGAGTCTTACTTAATTGACTTAACATTGCCCAGCGTTTATGCTAATGTCAAAAAATGTGACACTTTGGAAATGTGTTTGCCAGCATCATTTAAAATTAAATCTAATGAGTGTGCTGCAAAATTTACGTAATCAACATTTGGTGCATGCTCTTTTATAAGGGAGTGTACCTTTCCATATACACCCGACATTGCATTTGCACCATCGTAACCATGTCTTTTACATTTGGACAAATCAATTTCATATTCTTCGATTATGTTTAAAATTTCAGTTCCAAGTACTACTAAAGCACAATCTGTTTCAGATTTAAACCCCAAAAACAACTCACAGATTTTAATTTGTTTAGGTACATCATTATTTGCTGTTATCGAGATCTATCGAAAAACAACAGAAAGTTGGTCACTTTTTAACAGATTTCGTGTTGTATCTATAATAATCGACAAAGGAGCTTTATTAATTTCCAAAACAAGTGTTGAGTACTCAAATCCTGTTCAAGTTTTCCTAATCTTTATTACTAGAGTTACTGTCAACATACATACCTAGGCAACACATGTTACATAACATTATAACAACTCAAATAACTAAAGAAACTTCATAATTAAATTAACTGTTGTTGCAAATCATGTTATTCTAGTACAATACAAAGTCATTATACATAGCTGGTGCTTTTGCATGTTGTATGTTAACAATTGGTTCAGTTACATTATCAGTACTACTCTCTTCTGTAACTGAATTATTTTCATTATGTTGGTTTTGTTCATTTTGTTCCGAGTTACTATCTTCTAGAATATTGTCTGCTACAAAATTCTAATAAGAGTGTGGAACATGTCGTTGATTTTGTGAATGGTTTTTTTTCGTATTCTCAAATATAGTTGATTTCTAGTAATATACAACTTCCATTCCTTTTTACAATTTTGTAGGTCCTATCTCTTATTTTCTTTGACACATATCCATTTTTCAAATAGATTTTGTATGCTCTTGGTACCAGATTTTGCTAGTTACAGGAATGTCATTTGAAAATTTTACAAATTTTTTATTTTTATATCTTTTGCCGCAATGTCGCTGGCCTAAGGTTTGGTGTAGAATACTTTTGTTTATAGGTTTTATCTCTCAAGTATCGTGACATAAGAATTTGAATACACACTATTGATGATAGGCGTATTTCTGTAAGCGAATAGTGCTAAATTAATATGTTCATTGTTTACATGACACTTTTTAATTACTATTTTGATAAATTGAATAGTTCTTTCTGTTAACCCGCTACTTTGTTGATGGTGTGGTAAAGTAACTATAGCTTTAAAATTCTTTGAACTCTGTACTTATAAATTGCCTTCCGTTATCTGAGATAACTATTTTACGAATACCGTGACGGACAAAAAATGGATTTTTATTTATTTATTACATTCAATGAAGTAAGACTGTTGTTCAAATTTGTAATTTCAGGAAACTTGGAATAATAATATACAATTATTAAATAGTTTTGACTATTTAGTTCATAGATGTCAACACCTGCCTTCTGCCTGGGTTGTTTGATAATTTCATAAGGTTTCGTGGGTTCTTTTTTGTTTGAATTGGCAAACTTGTTACATACTTCGCATCTGTTTACTAAGTCTTCAATGTGTAATTTAATATTAAGCGAGTATACAGCACATTTGGCTCTGGCTATTGATTTTATATACGTAAATGACCTAATTGTATTTCCTCTAAAATTTTGTTACGCCAACTAATGGGTATGATTATTTTTTGATTCATATAATTGAGACCATAATTTGATTTAGTGATTTAATTTTTAAATTTGTAATAATTTTTTTAATTGCTTGGTACTTTGCTTTTGTGTTTTGGCCCCACTTTGAATACATTGTACAATTATTTTGAGCTCCGAATAATTTTTTGTTGCGTCAATTAATAACTGTTTAATTCGCTCATCAGAAATTGAAATTTGTTTTTCATTTAAACATACTTGTGCTTCTAAATTAAGATCATCTTCTAGAAGCTTGTTTAAATGTATCCTGGATAGAGTATCTACAATTATGAGTAATTTACCCGGTTTATATACTACATTAATGTAATAATTTTGTAGGTACGTAAGTAAGTAAAGAATGTACAGTGCCTTGTGATAAATACGAGTATAATTTAAATTAAAATTAAAAAGGTACAATTTTGTATAATCAAAGTGAATCCACTTTCATTTATCACGTAGATTGACAATTGTAGAATTCTTGTAAATGATAAAAACTGTGTTTCATCAACCATTGTTTTAATCGCGATTTAAATTTATTGAACGTTTCTAAATCTTTATTTCTTCCGGTAATGCATTATAAATTTTTATTCCTACGTATAAAGGACTGTTCACTGTTGATGTTTTTGTAGCCTGAGGAAGTCTGAAATCATTTTTCCGAGTATTATAGCTGTGTACGTGAGATGATTTAGTTAATTGACCTTTCTTCTTAAAAATAAATTGGCATAGTTTGAAAATATATAAATTAGTTACAGTAAAAATATTTAGCTAACAAGCTTTCAAAATATGAATAATACACAGTTTTGGTAAATTTTAAATATAATCTTTTCCTGATAACTGAGCTGAAGCAAACCTTCCGCTTAGATGTGTCACGTGTGGAGACCAGTATACTTTATTGTCTATAATCAAACTCAAAAATTTTACAGACTCAGCTGCTTCAATTATGCCGTTATTTGTATTTAAAATAGTTTTTTTCATTACTTGTTGGAGAAGTGAAAGTTATGTTAGCAGTATTTTGACAGTTTAATATTAATTTATTATCTGTGAACCATTGGACTTGAGTTTGAGCATGCCACGAGTGTAGACGTTCTAGTCTGGCAATTGGTGTTATCCTAATATGTTATTATCATGCTCGGCTTTTGACTTACTACAGCAATATGCCATTTACACAATCCCAACAAAAGGATGTTAAAGAGATTGTGGACGAATCGATAAGTGTTGCTTTTGGGGACGATTGGATAAAGAGCCGTGTTGTTAAAGTGAATGAACTCATAAAGCAAGAAATCTCAAAAAGTTTGTGGAGCATGATAAGAAACTAGAAGAGCTTCGGCAGCGTCTGGATGGAATTAAAAAGAAAAACATACAGCTTGAAATTAAAAATGATGACCTTGAACAATACACAAGGAGAAACAGCATCAGGATCTTTGGGCTACCGGAAACCAATGGGGAAGATGTCGAACGAAAAGTGATGGCGTTATGTAAGGCAAACTGGGTGTGGAAGTAATCGAAAGCTATATCGACAGATGCCATAGAGTTGGCCCCAAAAAAGATGGGATAAACCGCGCCGTTATTCTTAAATTCACGTCGCACCGCTACAAAAGTATGGTCTTTTCTAACAAGAAGAAACTCAAAGGTCTAAAAATTGTTATTAGAGAAGACCTTACTAGGACAAGACAGTTACTTTTCACGGCATGTAAGGAAGCATATGATATAAAAAGTATATGGACATCGGATGGAACAATTTATGTTTCGCTAAATGGGCACAAATATCAAATAAAGTCATATGATGACCTGCAGAAAATAAGGAACAAAACCGAGGGACCTGTAAAGGTTAAAACTATATCTTGTTTGCTCTTATATTTTTGTATACAATCAAATACTCAATCGAGTTAGGATTAAATTTAATTTGAAAGTTATAGTTTTTTATATATACCAATTAATAGTTTTCTGTTGAGATAATGAAGGTTAAAAAGCTTTACATTTCTCATATGAATGCTTGCACACTAGTACCTAATTTGAATGATTTGATGGAATATGTAAACAGTATTAACCCAGATATATTAGCAGTTAGTGAAACTTGGCTTACTCCAAATATTTGTGATAATCTTGTGCAGATACCTCAATATAACTTATTAGGTAAAGATAGAACTTATAAAAGAGGTGGTGGTGTTGCATTGTATGTAGTCAAAAATGTAAAGGCTATTGTTATTGACACATCTGATGCCATAGAGCAGTTATACAGACCACCTAATACGGATTATAGTAATTTTATCAACGCATTTGATAATATCCTATCGTTTTTGGTACCTGAATTCGACGAAGTGCTTTGTACTGGTGATTTTAATGTAAATTTGTATAACAGTAATGAAACAAAAAGTGTCCAGTTAGAATCGGTGCTTGAGGGATACAATTTAAATCAAATAATAGATGCTCCAACACGAGGTGCATCCCTTTTGGATCTGATTAGAACTTCTATCAAAAATAAAATAGTGGAGACTAGTACAACTGATCTAAATTTTTTAGATCATCTTTTGGTGTCCTGCAGCCTCTCTATAGAAAACCAGATGCCTGTGACTCATCTGAGAGCCTACCGCTCTTTCAGGAATTTTGACATTGCAGCTTTCACAAGGGATCTCGAATTAAGTCCAATGCATCAAATATTTTATATGAACGATATTAATGACAAGGTGAGTCATATTACTAATATCATCAATTTAACTATTGATAAACATGCCCCTTTCGTAACTTCTAAATTTACTAAAAGGTATTCTCCCTGGTTGACAGAAAACATCAAAATATTGATCTCCCTCAGAGATAAGGCACTTACTAAGTTCAGAAAATGTCGCACGGAGGAGAATTGGAACTATTATAAACAACTTCGTAACTATACTAATTTAGCTGTTAAAAATGAGAAAAGAGCATTTGTTCAGTATGAATTAAAAAATAAATGAGGCAAATAACTGTGGAAAAAATTAAATACATTTAATATACATGCTAAACCAAAAACCCAAATTCCAATGTCACTTAAAACCCCGATGAAATAAATAATTTCTTTGTCAATTCTGTGCCACAAGCTAATAACGATAATTTAAAGGTGTTGGATTTTTATAACAATAACAAATATTGCGACAGTAGTTTTAATTTTAAGGAAGTTGATGAGATGAGGTGTTTAATGCTATTAAAGCGATCAAAACAAATGCTGTCGGGGCGGATGGTTAAACGTGAACATAATTAAACTCTGTTGTCCGCACGTAATACCGTTTTTTTGCCATATTATAAACTGTTGTTTATTGGAAGGAGTATTTCCACCGTGCCAAAGGTTAAAGCATCTGAAGATTTTAAACACCTTCGCCCCATCACCATTTTATCAACAGCTTCTAAGATTCTGGAAAGAGTGGTGAGTCATCAGATTAGGGATTATCTTGATAAGAACAATGTATTACCTGACACACAGTCCGGTTTTCGTCCGAGACACAGCTGCTCCACGTCGTTTCTGGACATCACTGACGATATTCTAAATCATACTGATCAGCACAAATTAACATTGCTTGTGTGCTTGGACTACAGTAAGGCGTTTGATACGCTTAACCACACGACGCTTTTGGCAATCTTAAAATACATAGGCTTTGAGTCAGTGCCAATAAAACTTTTTCAAAGCTACCTTGGTAATAGAACTCAAATTGTTAAAGTTGCTGATGATATGTCAACAGCATTGCCGGTAGCAGCAGGAGTACCTCAAGGTTCCATATTAGGACCATTGTTGTATACAATTTACACATTAAATTTAAGTAAAGTTGTGAAATTTTGTAGATAAAAGTTCAGGATCTGGTGATTCAGTAAATTAATGTAAATTAAACACAGTCTTCCTCATAACAATTAACATATATTTTTTACACACGCTACATGTTTCGGTTTATCTGTTAAACCATCTTCAGGCTAATGTCAAAATTGGACAGTCATACATAAACAGCCATTCCTCCCCAGGTTTAAAAGATATACATCCACACTTCCTTAAGCAGACGTCTACAAGTATAGCGCCCTCGTTATCTATTCTCATGGCCCAATCCATGGCTACAGCAACTTTACCAAGTGACTGGAAAATGGCAACAGTGATCCCTATTTACAAAAAGGGAAATAAATTGCAACCGGAAAATTACCGTCCAATAAGTCTGACATCCATCGTGGGGAAGCTAATGGAAAGGATTATAGTTAACAAGATTGTAGAATTTTTACTAAAGAATTCAATTATCAACAAAAATCAGCATGGATTTATCCCTGGGCGTTCAGTAGTAACTAACTTACTTTCGTGCCTAAATGACTGGACTAAAAGTTTAGATAAAAACGAACCAGTTGATATTATTTATCTAGATTTTGAGAAGGCCTTTGATAGAGTACCGCTAAGAAGACTAATTTATAAATTAGAACATTACGGAATAAGAGGGCAACTACTTCAATGGATTACCTCATTTTTGACTAACAGAGAAGCTTTCGTGTGCGGATTAATAATCAATATTCTTGTGAAAAAGATGTGCTTAGTGGGGTTCCACAGGGATCAGTGTTGGGGCCAGTATTATTCATAATATATGTAAGTGATCTTTTGGATAGCATTGTGTTGTTACACCGATGACACCAAATTTTACAATAATCCGACCACTAATTATCAACAAATACAAGATGACGTTTCTGCTATTGATAACTGGTGTAAGAGCTGGCTTTTAAGTCTTAATAAATCTAAGTGCACGGTTCTTCATTTAGGTCCCAATAACCCACACAGATTATACGCAATTGATGGTATTCCTCTACAACCTGTTTCTTCGCAACTGGATCTTGGTATTACCATAACGGAGGATCTTAAATGGGAAGCACATATAATTAACATCACCAAGAAAGCTAACAGTATAATATTTTTAATAAGGAAATCATTTATCAACATCTCGCCTCAATTACTTAAGAAAATCTATACCACTTACGTTAGACCGATTTTAGAATTTGGAGTAGTAATCTGGTCTCCTTACTTTCTAAAAGATATTAAGCTTTTGGAGAATGTGCAACGCAGATTCACTAAAATACCCAAAGCACTGAAAAGCATGTCTTACGACAATAGATTACAACAATTAAACCTAATCACTCTCGAAAACAGGCGTTTACGCGGGGATTTAATAGATACTTTTAAAATATTAAGTGGTGCTTATAAATGTGACAATATCAAGCGCTTATTTACACTGAGCACAAATGTAGCGACTAGAGGACATTCTTTAAAGTTATTAAAAGAGTCGTTTAAGAAACTGCCTAGGCAATATTTCTTTAGTGTGCGGGTTTGTAATCATTGGAACGCCTTAACAGACACTACAGTGACTAGTACTAATATTAATCAATTTAAAAATAATTTGGACAGTGAAATGCAGCAACTGAGTTTAATTAATAGATAATACTACGCATATAACTACTTTATAAATCTTTGTATTTCAATGTAACTTCTGTTTTATCTTTTTGCTTAATATTTAGTTTACACGTTAATATGTATGTACTGTATATCGTAATTGTAATAGGGACATAATCGGCTACGCCGCCTGTCCTGAATCATAATAATAATAATAAACAATTAAAAGGAAGACTGTGTTTAATTTACATTAATTTTGTAGATGTCATCAATACGCCAATGACACCCAAATTTATATATCATTTAAGCCTAGTGAAGTACAGCTTGTCTGCGAGCGTCTTAATGAAACCTGAGTAAACATTGTAAATCAGTCTTATGAACACTCACTAATTATTAATGCTTCTAAAACTTCTGGAACTTTATATGGACCAAAGCACTTAAAACAATTAGTTCTACCTGACATTTCTATTGTGGTCGATGATAGCCCAGTTGAACTAGTTGACACAATTAATAATCTTGGTCTTACAATTGATAACGAACTAAATTTTAAACAACAAATATCCAAACTACTTAAATCTGCTTATGCAAGTCTAAAAGTTTTGTACCCTCACAGGCATTTACTAACTACTGAAATTAAAGCTATGCTATGCGAATCACTAAACTTGTACTATCTCGTTTGAGATCTTGTGATGTTGGGTATGGACCTTGTTTAAGCGTAGTCGATAAAAATAGACTGCAACGAGTTCAAAATTCCTGCCTTAGGTTCATATTCGGCATACGAAAATAAATGGGAATTTCTCACAAACTCAATGATTTGAACTGGTTTAACATGCACAATAGGCGTTACACCATTCTGCTAGCTTGTTTCATAAAATCATCAGTACAGGGTACCCAAAATACTTGTCTAGGAAAATTATTTATAGATCCGACGTTCACAATGTCAATGTTCGGTCTAGGGGTCTGCTAACAACTCCAAGGCACAGTACTAAAAAATTTAAATCGGCTTTTAGATACCAAATATGCTTAATTTACAATAAAATTCCCAAAGAATATAGTGCTCTAAGCATCAAAACCTTTAAAAAACGGTACAAACGGTTTCTGTTCACCTTACAGTCGCAATAATAGTAAAAATAGTAAATAGTAAAAAAAAATTGCTTTAATTGTATTTCGATTTTTTCTAAAACCAAATTGGAAGCTATTTAAAATTTGTTTTGAATCTAAATAAGGATAGTAACTTCCTTTATAGTCTTGGTGCACAAACATTAAAGGTTTTTTGAATATAGCAATTAACGGTTTGTGATCGGTTTCGACAATGAATTGTTTACCATAGACATACTGATAAAATTTTTGTACCCCAAGACATATCGCCAGTAATTCTTTTTCAATTTGTGCATAGCGCCTATGAGTTTCAATTAGTGCTCAGGATGAATAGGCACTATATGGTAGTCCTTTTGTTATAAGACAGCCCCTACTCCTGCATTTGAAGCATCGACTGATATTACAACATCCTTTTGTGCACTAAAATATTTTAATGTTGGTTCTTGTAACTATGTTTTTTGATTGTACGAGCGCTTTTTTTCCTTCTCATCCCTGTCAAAATAAATGTTAGAAGATCTCTTAATGGTTAAGCGATTTTTGATAGATTCTTTATGAAGTCCCTATATGAGTAATCATTCCCAGAAATTTTTGGATATTGTTTTTATCTTTGGGCACGGGCATATTTCGAATGGCCTCAACTTTCGCTTCATCTAGTGGCATAGCTTTATTTGAAAATGTAAAACGTAAGTGTTTTATTTCTTTCAATCCCAATTGACATTTCTGTAAATTGAACTTGACATTGTTTTTAGAGCAATTTCGAAAACTTTTTTGAGTCTACTGTCGTGTTTGTTTGACCATGTATTAGAAAGTCGTCAATATAAATTTCAACACCTTCCATTGCAAAAATGTATTTAAAACGCTCTTGGAATATCTCACTAGCCACTTTGATACCGAATGGCAAGAATCCATATTTCCTAAATGGGGTTGCAAATGTACATAATTTCCAAATAACCTTGTGTGGCATCCAGCCTAGTAAATATTGTTGATCCATTTAAATTTGATGTTATTTCGTCAATTGTTGGAAGTTTGTATGTTGAATTTTTAATGGAGTTATTTAATTGTTGCGGATCTAAACAAATTCGTAAAGATCCATTGGTTTTTTTAACTATAATATATGAAATCACCAAATCAGAATTACTTGTTACTTTTTTATGATTTGTAATTTTAATAACTTATCTAAGTGTTTTTTAAATTCATTTTGTAATGCAAATGGTAATTTTCTTATTGGATTTATTATAGAGCTTGCATTTTCTTTTAGCTCATTTCGGTAAAGTTTAGTAATTTTTCCTATATCTTTGAATACCTCATTGAATTCATTAATTAATGGTTTGTATTGAAAATCATCATTAGTTATAGAATTGATCTTTTTTCCATTGACTTTTTGATGAATTTTGATAATTTCTCCATTTTGTGGATCTGTTAACTGGCCACCTCGTTCGTCCGATTTGACGCCATTAGATTATTTTCTTTAGAGATATGTAAAGTCACATGTCTATGCCGATAAACCGGAAACAATTGGGCACTTGGCAGCCAACATTCGACGCGTTATTGCCGAAATACAGCCTGATTTACTGCGAAGAGTGTGTGAAAATTGGACCTCCATATTACGTCATGTACGCGCGCCAGCCGCGGCGGTCACATGCCCGAAATCATATTCAAACAGTAATGTCATAAAATTATCTTTCAAATAAGGCCGATTTCATGGATATTAAAAACATTTTTCTGTGTTTTATTTCAATTTAAAGTTCAGCCCCTCTAAAAAAATACCCTTTACATACTGGGTAACAATGAGGCCAGGGCCGTGCCTCTATCTCTGTTACTTATGAATGAAATTTGATACAAGGATACTAGACATAATTTGCGATTGATACACAAATGTAATCAAAATTACTGACTTCCAGTTTCACCGAAAATAACACTTACTTTGATTTTTTAAATGGATCACCCTATATATTTTATATTTTTCGGAATCTACGACTCACATTACATACAACACTGTTGCCAAATTTGCTTAGGTATTACACAAAAATATAAAAAAAAACAGTTAATTAATTATTTTTCAATTTTAGATAAAGATAAAGTAGTGTATGATGCATATCATTAGATTGGTAATTAAATTTTCTATCTTATGAAAAGATGGCTATTAGTAGGTGTTATTTAAAAAAAGTGACTTTTTCTTAAAAAACTTGTTTAACAAATTTTATTCTTTTATTAAGAGTTTGTTATTCATCTTGTTGATAAAGTAGTTATTATTATGAGTTACCAGAATCAATCAGAATAGAATTTTCCCAGTCACGGCCTTCCATGGTAAAAAATAATGTTTGAAAAAAATATTTTTTTGTTTGAAAAAATTAAAATTTGGCAATAGTATTGTATGCAATTTGACTCGTAGATTTAAAAAACATAAAATATACAGGATGATCTATTTAAAAAATTAAAGTTGGTGTAATTTCCGGTGAAACCAAATTAACGATATCTATCAGTCAATCATAAATTATGTTTATTATCTTCATACAAAGTTTTATCCAAGTTCATTCATAAATAAAGAAGATATAAGCATGTCCCTGTTCTCATTGTCACCCGGTATGCTTACACCTAGTATGGATTTACAGTTTTCTTCCACCACATAGAACACAGTGTTATTTAGTTGTTTTTCACCAAACGTTACTGTTAGAAATCATTTTCCGATGATGGAAATTTGCTATCGCGTATACGTAATTAATTTTTCATTTGTTCGATGTAATTTCTTAAAAGGATATTAAATATGTACTTGTGCCTGTATAGACCTTAAATCTAATTCTTAATTTTGTATTTTTATTTATTAATACTTCAACACTGCAATATTTTTGAGAATTTTAACAGATATCATCAATTGCTAAACAACCTTCATCGTCTTTGTTTTTGGGAAATTTATTAACGGGTTTATTTCTCTTTCTGCTAATGTTTGAGAATGATTTTTTGTGTTACAAATTTTGCAAGTCGTAGCGAGCGCAGGACACTCATTGACCAGTTGATTTCGACCACATCCATCTGATGCAATTGTAGATGATTCCACCTTACTTACAGTTGGATCTTGATTTGGATTGATGACGCTGCTGCTTACTGGGTTGGTTTTCCAATTGTTTACCGCATGTATCTCGCTCTCTTTAGAATTACTGGCATTTGTCGCTCCTTTCTGTTGCATATATTTTAACTTCTTTCTCGAACTTTCCATGACAATACAGCATTGTAGTAATTTTCAAGGTCTTTGTTTTCATTTCCTAATAATTTTTCTCGCAATCATTCATCATTTATGCCTATTATTATCATAGTTTTAATTATATCATTTTCAGTTGTTCATTTCCGAACTCGCATTGAGTAGCCTGGTTTTTAAGGTGATGATGAATTTGTTCATGCGGCTGTTATATGATTTGACACATGGTAAAAAAATAAACCGTTCATAGGTTAAGTTCTTCTTTGGCGTGAAAAAGTTTTTGAAACTATCTTTTAATTTTTCGACGTTTTCTCGTTCATCTTCTGGGATTTGAATTGCTTCCTCACCTAGCAAGTGAAGTAGTTGTGCACATTGGATTTTCTGTTGCTTCAGGGCCAATTCTGTGGCGGTTGCATACATTTTAAATCTTTGTATCCAAGTTTTCCAGTGTTCGGCTACATTTCCTTTTGTGTTAAATGTTGATATCTGAGGTTTATTGTCACCCATCTCTTAATCACTTTGATTTAATTTTGCACTTGATATTTAAATTCCGTTTATCGGCCGCGCCATGTTGTGTACTTAAAGCCTGTTCAAGTTTTACTGATCTTTATTACTAAAAATACAATCAACATACATACCTAGGCAACATACAGTGTAAAATTGACATATTTCCAGATTTGGATTCACTTAACCAAGATTTACGTCTTCAGAATTAGAAGAAACAAAAAAATGTACTGGATATTCAAATTCTATTTTACTTGGAAAATTAGAGAATACACCGGGTTCAGATTCAGATATTATAAGTGAATCTATAACAAAAAATCTGTATGAGTTTTCACATGGATAACTAAACTATGCTTGCAGGCTGTTTTATAATTACAAACAGAACAAGAGAACGGTTTTTCACCTGTATGAGTTTTGATATGCAAAACTAAATGATGTTTGTGGGCAGTTTTATAACCACAAATAGAACAAGAATGAAGTTTTTCACCTGTATGAGTTTTCATATGCGAAACTAAACTATGTTTGTGGGCAGTTTTATGACCACAAATAGAAGAAGAATGAAGTTTTTCACCTGTATGAGTTTTCATATGCGAAACTAAATTATGTTTGTGGGCAGTTTTATAACCACAAATAGAACAAGAATGTAGTTTTTCAGTTGTATGAGTTTTCATATGCGAAACTAAATGATGTTTGTGGGCAGTTTTATGACCACAAATAGAACAAGAATGAAGTTTTTCACCTGTATGAGTTTTCATATGCGAAACTAAACTATGTTTGTGGGCAGTTTTATGACCACAAATAGAATAAGAATGAAATTTTTCACCTGTATGAGTTTTCATATGCAAAACTAAACTATGTTTCCGGGCAGTTTTATAATCACACGCAGAACAAGAATGAAGTTTCACCGGAATGAGTTTTCATATGCCAAACTAAACTACGCTTGTGGGCTGTTTTATAATTACAAACCGAACAAGAGAATGGTTTTTCACCTGTATGAGTTGTGATATGCGAAACTAAATTATGTTTGCGGGCAGTTTTATGACCACAAATAGAACAAGAATGAAGTTTTTCACCTATATGAGTTTTCATATGTAAAACTAAATCATGTTCGCGGGCAGTTTTATGACCACAAATAGAACAAGAATGAAGTTTTCCACCTGTATGAGTATGCATATGCGAAATTAAACTATGTTTGCGGGCAGTTTTAAGACCGCAAATAGAACAAGTATGACGTTTTTCACCTGTATGAGTTTGCATATGCGAAACTAAACTATCTTTGCGGGCAGTTTTATGACCACAAATCAAACAAGAATGAAGTCTTTATCCTGTATGAGTTTGCATATGCAAAACTAATTTATCTTTGCGGGCAGTTTTATGACCACAAATAGAACAAGAATGAGGTTTTTCACCTGTATGAGTTTTCATATGCAAAATTAAACTATGTTTGCGGGCAGTTTTAAGACCGCAAATAGAACAAGTATGAAGTTTTTCACCTGTATGGGTTTTCATATGGGTAACTAAATTATATTTCTGGCCGGTTTTATAATCACAAACAAAACATGAGAATTGTTTTTCACCTGTATGAGTTTTCACATGCATAACTAAACTAGGCTTGCGGGCTGTTTTATAATTACAAACAGTACAAGTGAATGGTTTTTCACCTGTATGAGTTTTCATATGCGAAACTAAATTATGTTTGTGGGCAGTTTTATGACCACAAATAGAACAAGAATGAAGTTTTTCACCTGTATGAGTTTTCATATGCGAAACTAAACTATGTTTGTGGGCAGTTTTATGACCACAAATAGAATAAGAATGAAGTTTTTCACCTGTATGAGTTTTCATATGCAAAACTAAACTATGTTTGCGGGCAGTTTTATAATCACACGCAGAACAAGAATGAAGTTTTTCACCTGAATGAGTTTTCATATGCCAAACTAAACTACGCTTGTGGGCTGTTTTATAATTACAAACCGAACAAGAGAATGGTTTTTCACCTGTATGAGTTGTGATATGCGAAACTAAATTATGTTTGCGGGCAGTTTTATGACCACAAATAGAACAAGAATGAAGTTTTTCACCTATATGAGTTTTCATATGTAAAACTAAATCATGTTCGCGGGCAGTTTTATGACCACAAATAGAACAAGAATGAAGTTTTTCACCTGTATGGGTATGCATATGCGAAATTAAACTATGTTTGCGGGCAGTTTTAAGACCGCAAATAGAACAAGTATGAAGTTTTTCACCTGTATGAGTTTGCATATGCGAAACTAAACTATCTTTGCGGGCAGTTTTATGACCACAAATCGAACAAGAATGAAGTTTTTCTCCTGTATGAGTTTGCATATGCAAAACTAATTTATCTTTGCGGGCAGTTTTATGACCACAAATAGAACAAGAATGAGGTTTTTCACCTGTATGAGTTTTCATATGCAAAATTAAACTATGTTTGCGGGCAGTTTTAAGACCGCAAATAGAACAAGTATGAAGTTTTTCACCTGTATGGGTTTTCATATGGGTAACTAAATTATATTTCTGGCCGGTTTTATAATCACAAACAAAACATGAGAATTGTTTTTCACCTGTATGAGTTTTCACATGCATAACTAAACTAGGCTTGCGGGCTGTTTTATAATTACAAACAGTACAAGTGAATGGTTTTTCACCTGTATGAGTTTTCATATGCGAAACTGAATTATGTTTGTGGGCAGTTTTATAACCACTAATTGAGCAAGAATGAAGTTTTTCAGCTGTATGAGTTTGAATATGCTGAACTAAATTATGTTTGTGGGCAGTTTTATGACCACAAATTGAACAGCAATGAAGTTTTTCACCTGTATGAGTATGCATATGCGAAATTAAACTATGTTTGCGGGCAGTTTTAAGACCGCAAATAGGACAAGTATGAAGTTTTTCATCTGTATGAGTTTGCATATGCGAAACTAAACTATCTTTGCGGGCAGTTTTATGACCACAAATCGAACAAGAATGAAGTTTTGTCAGGTTATTTAGGCACCCAACCGTAATTTAATTAGCCACTTAGGCTTTAGGGCAGCATGCCCTTATGTTAAACCCTTTTAGTTACTTATTTGGCTTCATCGCCTAATTCCATAATAATGATTTTGGACGTATTTGGCCTCCAAGCGCAGTATTTCTCGTCATCTGGGGCACCCGTTTGTTGGTGCTTTGATAGCCGTGTGTTAACGCTCGCAACCTTCTAGAAATTACGCTGCTAGTGCGACAAGGAGGGGTAGTGCCCATTCTCGCGCCAAAAGTCGCGTGTCTAGGAAATTCTGTGTTAGGATTGGCTGGAGCGTTTTTCCCATGAAGCTCAGGGGCACCGGACGCACGCGATTATCGCGGCAGTGGGCAGGGGCTCGCTAAACAGTCTACACGTGTGAAACAGTTGGTGCTCTCGGTGCAGGAACACAGCAACATGCCGATTCATTAGCTTAATAACCGCAGTTCTTTGAGTAAGCGTGCGGGATAATAATCGCTGTGTCCATTTATTGCAACGGCGATGCCCTCAAGTTCTGCATAACCTAGGTAGGTCGTCCCAGACTTCTCCTGACAAGGGGACTCGTGAGTAAGCCAGCCATTTTCGCCTTCCGCATCGTCTGAGCTTCGCCGCAATGCCAAGTCCCGCATACCATTTGCTGCCAGGGAAGTTTCCCCATCTGCAAGATGGCCGAGCTAGCCAGGTAACGCTTGAAAAATAACATTTGTGCATACTGACGGTTGCTTTGATCAACTAATTTTGTGAGTACCGCATCTCGCATACAAATTGCTGCAATGCGAAGCCAGAGCGTGGTACACTCCGTGTAAAAGTAGCATTTGTGCGTACTGACGCTTGCTTTGTCCGACTAATTTCGTGAGTACCGCTTCTCGCATACAAATTGCTGCAATGCGACGCCAGAGCGTGGTACACTCCTTGTAAAAATAGCATTTGTGCGTACTGACGCTTGCTTTGTTCAACTAATTTCGTGAGTACCGCTTCTCGCATACGAATTGCTGAAGCGCGGTGCCAATCATAATCGCACGTTGTGGGCGGAACGCTTTGTGTGATAGAGTGCAGTGAAAGTACACTCTGCTGAAAAATCCACTGGTGTGCGTCAGTTCGCGCGCCGTTAGCCCACTTAATCGACAGCGCCGTCAGCGTTGGTTTGTGCCGCCAGGCAAATTTTATCACGACCTAGTACAGGGTGTTCAGAGGTTTCGGGCCCGAATTCAGGTTTTGTTTGCACGTATAACGGCGACCGGCCGTTGGGTTTAAACCCACATTTACCCATTACACCTGGCCTGGATGAGGTACCCGACTCGACTGTACGCCAACACCTTAGGCATTAAGCGCTTTTCCCCAGCTGGGCTTAACCATTAAGTTCCTTTTAAAAACCATGATGTTTTGTAACCTGTGTATATATGTATGTATTTAGATCACCCCCAGGGATCCAATAGACGTATTAATATTATCGCCGTTTTGTTTCTTCTTGACACTATTGTGTTGGTGTATAGGTACATATTACAGGGCGACTGTGTCGCTGTGCCACTACAGCTGTGAGGCGAGGACCAGACGCGGAGGGTAGGCCTTCCAGGTAGGTGGTTGCGGCTGGCATTGTACGGCGATTTTCTCGAAATAGTTATTCGCGTATTTTCTCGAAATAGTTATTCGCGTATTTTCTCGACATAGTTGTTCGCGTATTTTCTCGAAATAGTTATTCGCGTATTTTCTCGACATAGTTATTCGCGTATTTTCTCGAAATAGTTATTCGCGGATTTCCTCGACATAGTTATTCGCGTATTTTCTCGAAATAGTTATTCGCGGATTTCCTCGAAATAGCTATTCAGGTGCTACCCGAAGTAGTACTTGATTGTAACCCCGCTCCGTTCCGCCGTCCAGTTCCAGCAGAACGTGGAGATCCCGAGTCAGAGCTGGTGGCACCCATTCTTTGATAACCATCAACACGTATTAAGTGACGCTCGCCCTGTGGCGTATCGGTGTTAACCCCGCCCATCTCCCTGAGCGCATTTCAGCTGGGGCCTTTAGCCTGTTTTATCGATCTTCCAGGGTGAGCGTACCACATTTCCCGGATTCGTCTAGTTATCGGTGCCTGCCCATCGGCAGGCGTCGTAAGAACCGTATGATACCGTAACAGTTCTTCTCCTGTGTGAGTTTGCATATGCAAAACTAATTTATCTTTGCTGGCAGTTTTATGACCACAAATAGAACAAGAATGAGGTTTTTCACCTGTATGAGTTTTCATATGCAAAATTAAACTATGTTTGCGGGCAGTTTTAAGACCGCAAATAGAACAAGTATGAAGTTTTTCACCTGTATGGGTTTTCATATGGGTAACTAAATTATATTTCTGGGCGGTTTATAATCACAAACAGAATAAAAATGAAGTCGTTCACCTGTATGAATTTTCACATGCATAACTAAACTACACTTGCGTGCATAGAAATCGGCCCACTGTAAACTTTTGACTTTTAACTATATTTTTTTTAGAAAGTATGAATCAGATCAAAAAAATATATACGCTGTTTGAAAGACAATTTAATATGCTTTAATATGAGTTAACATTTATTAAAATCTATGTCGGCTTCTTAGGCTTAACATAGTGAAATTAATACATGAAACAAATTATTTTTTTTATTTGGAAAAGAAGTGTGGTTATTGACAATTCTCTAACTTAACACTTAATTTTTAATAATGGGTATGAACCCCTCTTGTCCTACTAACATATCTCATGCGATTAGGCATAGATCGAATCAAGTTCGCTATTGTTTCTTGTGGGATGTTAAGCCACTCTTCTTCTACTGCAACCATAAGCTCTGGGATCGAAGTTGGGGTACGAAGTCTAGCTCGAATTCTTCGTTTTAGTTCATCCCATAAATGTTCGATCGGGTTTAGGTCGGGACTGCGTGCTGACCACTGCATAACCCGAAAACCGACTTCTGTAATGTAATCTTGTACGATTCTTGCAGTGTGCGGCCTTGCTTTATCATGCATAAAAAGAAATTCGTCTCCAATGTAGTCGACGTAAGATACCACATGAACTACTAAAATCTCCTCGATGTCCTTAGCACCCGTTAAACCTCCTCTCCCGTGACCACGGTCGCCCCTACGGATGAAAGCAGGGTCGGTTCGTGCTCTCATAGAAATTGCACCCCAGATCATGCAGGAACCACCTCCATAAGCAATCCGCTCTTCAATGCAGAATTCTACAAATCGCATTCACGGTCTCCGGTACACTTTTCTTCTTCGGTCGCTACCATAGAGGCATATCCTGGTCTCATCTGAGAACAGAACAGACCCCCACTGTTGCACTGTCCAGTTCAGATGATCCCGTGCAAAACGCAGGCGTGCTTGACGATGAGCTGGGGTAAGTTTTGGACCAATCGCAGGCGTTTTAGGGGTCAGGTGACTTTCTTGCAGTCTTCGTCTTACGGTCCACTGACTAATAGCCACTCCTCGTATTTCACAGAGCTGTTGTTGCACTTGAACCGCATTAAGGTGACGATTTCTTAATGTTGTTGACACAATAAAGCGGTCATCACGAGCCGTTGTAAATCGCTTTCTGCCTGTTCCCGGTCGCCTATAAAAGGATCCAGTCTCCTCATAACGTTGGCACACTCTTCGAACCGCTGCGCGTGTCATACCCAGTTGTCGAGCAACAGCTCGCTGGCTATGTCCATTGTCGATTAAGGCAATTACTTGGGCGGCTTTTTCCGGTGTAGTATGCATTACACTAACACACTTGAAAACTAATCAAATTACAAAAAACAAATAATGTGCAAATTTCAATTTTAAAGGCAATAATTTCAATCTTTCACAAGTTTTTTATTCTCCTTATAATCACCACATAAATACGTTTCATTTGTTTACCGGTTGTTACGCATATAAACGATAAGCACTCTTGATAAATTTTAACGCATATTAAATTGTCTTTCAAACAACGTATATTTTGTTTTGATCTGATGAATACTTTCTCAAAAAAATATAGTTAAAGTCAAAAGTGTACAGCGGGCCGATTTCTATGCACGCAAGTGTATGTTTGCGGGCTGTTTTATAATCACAAACAAAACATGAGAATGGTTTTTCACCTGTATGAGTTTTCATATGCGAAACTAAATTATGTTTGTGGGCAGTTTTATAACCACAAATTGAACAAGAATGAAGTTTTTCAGCTGTATGAGTTTGCATATGCTGAACTAAATTATGTTTGTGGGCAGTTTTATGACCACAAATTGAACAGCAATGAAGTTTTTCACCTGTATGAGTTTTCATATGCGTAACTAAACTGTATTTGCGGGCTGTTTTATAATCACAAACAAAACAGGAAAATGATTTTTCACCCGTAGTAGGCTTCATAATCAAACTCTGATTGGGTGCTGTTGAATTTTGAGCCACAGAACTTTGGTCTTTAATGTCAAACTCGCATTTAATGTAAATTTCTGAATAAACACTCATGTCGTTAGTTGTTCCGACGAATTCTTCTTTGATAGACAATTTGTTAATATCTGCATTGTAATCTAAGTCTTTTAATTTATGCAACAAAGTTATTGAACTATAAAATAAATTAATATCTCCCGTTTCTTGATTAGTAATCATTATGGCTAGTTTACGATTGGCTTGGAAAGTAATACTTCTTCACTCAATATACGATTACTGGAACATATTGGATACCACACCTGTAATAAATACGTATTATTGCAACTACTTTAAACATCCATCGGAGCACAAGAGTATCATAACTACTAATCTACTCTTCATTTACCAGCAGACAGGAAACTAGGACATGACGAAGCTGGCGTATGCGTTCAGACCTTTACAGTTACAAAATATATGATTTTTGTGACTTTTTAAGTTTACGGTAACGGTTCAAAAGTTTACCCTATGTATAAACCAAAACGACGGAAATTTGTTACATTTATAAAAGTGATATTGTTGATTTCAAGAAATAGTATTATCAACAGTAATATATTAAGTGCATAGTGACTTGCCGATAATGCTGGTCAAATTGCACGACAGGCTGGATTGCTATGAAAATATGTCCTGACAGCGAAGCTGGAGGGCGTATTTTCTAAGCAATCCAGTAGGAGTGCAATCTGGTCAGCATTATCGAAACAAGGAACTATGCACGCAATATATTTTGTGTGACTATTGCTTGAATCGATTAAAAAAACTAACGAATCATCATTGTAATGAGTAAGGTAGAGTATTACCAATAAGGTGTTATATAACAACAATAATTATCAACGCAAGTAGCTTTTGATTCGTTGAAAGTGAAAAAAGCGAGTTCGATCATTGGTCAAATGATATTGTTTGACAGATGTCTGCAATAGTCACTATAATAATGTTTATCTACTCCAGTGGGATAAGTAACTCATTACGTCACTCATTTGATACTATTTCAGTTACGTAATGAAGCTCATTACACCACTCAGTTATGTAATGGTTTCATTACGCAACTGAGTTGTGTAATGACTTTATTACGTAACTGAAATAGTGTCAAATGAATGACATAATGACATTTGCCTACTAAAATATTTTTGAAAATGACAGGTCTGACATTTCTCTTAATGCACTTTTCTCAATTTTAGGCAGTCGTGGATAAAATTTTGTACAATACATGTGTGATAATGCATCATTAATATACGTGTGTGTAAGTTACATACGAGTGCGTAGCACGAGTTATGTAAGCACACTTGTATAGTAAATAACTATTGTTTAATTTATTTTGTCCTGTTGTTTTCACATATTGTAGGACGTGGTTTTATAACATTTGAGGCGCAAAATAATATGTCGCCATGGATTCCCCTAGCTCGGGCTCTGATTACTTGGTCATTGTAGTGGTCTAAAGTACTAATTAATGAGTCGGATATTATTTTTCAATTGTTCTATTCATGTGCATGGGATTTATTTGGTAAAGGTAGTGACCGTTTTTCTTCTAGAGTTGACTGATTGCAATTTACCTTAAATAAACAAGGAGAACTGTTTATACATTGGGTGGTACAGTCTGTAACTACCTCAGTAATGAAATTGCGGTGCCTTCAACCATCTGCAAAGTAAAAAAATTATACGTAATTGCTCTTCGCCTGACCCGTGCCACACTTAACCTCGGTTTCATGTTTTGCTGCAACTGATACTCAAGTGTAACTAAACAGAGAATTCGAACGTCAACGTTGTAAGAAAGGTGAAGCCGGTCATTTAGTAAGCAGCGAGGCGATAAAAACGAATTATATATTGATTAATCACACTAATCTTGTATTGTACGACGCCACCGATGAACTACTGTTCCTAGAGTCAGTATTCTTGGAGGAAGGTGCGAACAGCTGATCGTTTAGACTAAAAGTACCTTAAAACGTTTCCAGACCTTTATTGTTTGGCTTCAACAGCATTTGGCGCCAAAATTATTTTTATTTTGTTTTTAATCGTGAACAATCGTTAAACAAACGACATATCTACCTAACAGCCTTCACACCGAAGGAAATTATGTATTAATCCCCGCTTCGCCAACCGGTCAATACATTTTAGTTTGACCCTTCCCGCAACACCTGCAAGAATCACGAATATGGTTTAGTGTCAAAACGTTACCTTCATTCACAAAACAGTTGGAGCTAGAACACCTCTATTCGACATTGATGTTAGGACCACGATAAACATGCAAACTAAAACGAATTAGGCCCCAAATTGCTGTAGAAGTAAACAAAGGGCTGGCAACAGTGTAAGGTATTTGACATGTTAGCGATCCCTCCCTCCAAGATTACTGACTCTAGGAACAGTAGTTCATCGGTGGCGTCGTACAATACCATATATGTATTATACATATATTGCTAGTAGGGCCTCGGAACGCCCGAAAACATTACGGCGCCGACATAGTTTCACTTAGAGTATAACGCGTCTCGTGCGCATGCGTGAGAATTCGAACTCCGCCTTTTAAAGCGAATTTTAAATTCGACCACTTCCTCATTGGGCGGACGACGCCAACGCGCTTGCGCACAGCTCATCATATACAGTGAAGAGTTGGTTGTCTGTCTCACTTCCTTCGTGACCCCCCCAACTCATAGCCGCTAGCAGTATAGTTCTTTAAATATATGATTATTACATATATGTATTATACATATATTGCTGGTAGGGCCTCAGAACGCCCGAAAACATTACGGCGCCGACATAGTTTCACTTAGAGTATAACGCGTCTCGTGCGCATGCGTGAGAATTCAAACTCCACCTTAAGGCCCTGAACACACGGGATTCCGTATCCCAGATTCGGAATGCGGGATACAGAATCTGAGTCTGTTCAGACACGGCGACTGAATCTCAGACGCGGGCCTTCAGTCACTTGCAGTGCCGTGCTGTTATGGACCTAGCATTGCTGTTCTTTGTTTCTGTCGAATTAGTCTAGAAGTGCTGTATTTAAAGTCAGGGATTGGGCTCTACTAAGCTAATAAATTTTTCATTGTCAAATAATGTATATTCTATGATCGTTGTATAGTAAGGAACGCCTTGCTTATTCGATTTAAATAGAAGTTGAAGAAAATCTGCTACGCCTATGACATGATATCATATGTTCTCGCTGGCAAAAGTAGGCGAGGGCAGGCCGTGGTACACGTGGACTCATATCCTCTATATGCTCCAATGGTAAATCGGTATCCGAGATACAGAATGTGTCGCCGGAGGCCGATTTTCCTTATCTCTCCATTTCGACCGCCGGCGACAAATTCTGTATCTCGGATACCGATTTACCATTGGAGCATATAGAGGATATGAGTCCACGTGTACCACGGCCTGGACTCGCCTACTTTTGTCAGCCAGAACATATGATATCATATCATAGGCGTAGCAGATTTTCTGCAACTTCTATTTAAATCGAATAAGCAAGGCGTTCCTTACTATACAACGATCATAGAGCGTACATTATTTGACAATGAAAAGTTTATTAGCTTTGTAGAGCCCAATCCCTGACTTTAAATACAGCACTTCTAGACTAATTCGACAGAAACAAAGAACAGCAATGCTAGGTCCATAACAGCACGGCACTGCAAGTGACTGAAGGCCCGCGTCTGAGATTCAGTCGCCGTGTCTGAACAGACTCAGATTCTGTATCCCGGAATCCCGTGTGTTCAGGGCCTTAGAAGCGAATTTTAAACTTGACCACTTTCCCATTGAGCGGACGACGGCGCCGCGCTTGAGCACAGCTCACCATTATACATTGAAGAGTTGGTTGTCTGTCTCACTTCCTTCGTGAGTTTCCCACTCATAGCCGCTAGAAATATAGTAAGTATTACATATATGGATTATTACTTGTTAGTGTTTTGATTTCCGCCTCAAAAGTAGACCCACTGTCTAATCTTTCTTTTAATTTACAGCCAATTATAATTCAAATAATATACATGTAGGCACTTACCAATACAAACATCCAAATGAGTCACACTACTTGACCACAGATTATATATACCATATACCTATGTAATACTTCTATATGGCGTGTTCCTATTCAAGCGCTGTATACTAGCGTTCACGAAAGAAGTGAGACAGAATGATTGCAAGTTCCTGCGCGCGTAACTTCGTGGCTTGTGAAATTGCCTTCGCTTCGGCGTCGGATAGTGTCGTACCACGCGGATCGTATTTCTGGCAGCCAAACAGAATTAGCGCTTGCGCATTACGCACAAATCGCAATCATTCTGTCCTTCAATTTTCTCTGACGCCCTCTCTCTTCAACACGCCATATAGAAGTATTACATATATGATATATACCTAGATGTTTAAAATGGACGTGAGTTTCCGCTGAAGGTACTTCTGTACGCGCGTGACAGATGGCGTAAGTCATTGCGTTACCTAGAAATGTAGCTGACCAAATATTGGTTCATAGCAAATGTATTCGCTGCATGTTTGGACCAGCGTATTTGCAAACCGCACAGATGAACGCAGATAATAATCTAGGAAAGGGATTATTCCCAGCGTGTTATTTTTAAGTAAACAGTTCTAGTTAAGTATACTACAGTCAAGTTGGCCACCAGTTGCAAGTAAAATTAAAGATTAAAGACCTTCATTTGAAGCTAGTTTGTAACGGTACTAGCCCTCCTTCAGGGCTAATGAATTTAATAAATTACCTTCGGGTAGCTTTCTCAGTCAGAGATACTTTGGTTCAGCCAGATATACACTTGGAAATTAGCAAACAAACACTAGGATAATTTTAGACAGTTTAATTATAATGTTCAATATTTACAAACATAAGTATTACTCGTAAGAAATCAAATAAAATGTATTTTACAAAGAATTTCAATAATTATGCTGGGCATTCAGTTGCCAGTTCCTTACGCCCCGGCAACCCGTTTTGCATCTGTGTCCGGAAGGTCCGATTGGCCGCCTTTTGCAGAAATCGACGGAACGCCACTGGCAGGGAAGACGATTTGCCCAAAGTAATTTGCAGTGGTGCCAACCTTTGAACTCGAATGTCACGTCCGACGTTGAAACCGCGTGCAGCTGCAAATATAGGTTAATTCGAGTATGTTATGTTTTTCGCCTTACGACACCGCGATTGTGCTACAAGTCCTGGTGATGCGGCGGTGTTGGTGTTTGTGCGAGATGCGACGGATTGGGAAGTCGACGGCGATTATCCACCTGGGGCTCTTGGTGACAGCGGGAACGGTGAGTACAATCCTGTAGTCAAACAGATATTCAATGCAATCTTACAGGGGCCGTGAAGGTCGACTACGTGTCGGCGTTTAATAACAAGAAATTTGATAGGCTCGGGCCCGGCAAATGTTATGTTAGTCGGCGGACTTATTTAGTATTACGAAATCGACATATGAAACGGCCTGGTTGTTAAAACCCTCGTTTCGAATATGTCCTCTAGGAAATTTTGATGTAAATATTTGCCAACGTCCTCCAGGAAGTTTTGGTACAATTATTAGGTCAGGATTTTAACAGGTAATAGTGGAATCAGCAAAACGGCTTCCCCACTCGTGAGGCATCGTTTCTGAAAACTGATTCTTCAGGGAATGGGCTTAATTAAATGCTGGCTAGGAACACGGTTCCCAAGATTGGATGCATCGGTTCGACTGTAGCTACGGGAGGAAACTAATGGATATCGGGATCCGAAGTATAGACGGGAAAATTCTCTTTAAACGGTCGGACAGGATCAGGATTGGGGATGATTTGGGGCTGGAAGGATACTGGAATGAATGCGAATGAATGTATGAATGAAGTCTGCCCCCTGAATGCAGACGACAAGCGGCTTTTATAGCTCCCCTTTGTGCTTCGTGCATCAAGCCACCACCTCGGGCATTCTAAGTGGGGGAGCAGCGCAATACGTGGAGCAGGGATCTCTTGATGACGTAGCCGGCCGCGCGTGCGAAAAATTCAAACTTGTAACGTAGAAATCGCTAGGCTGGAACGCGCGAATTGATTTTAATTCACAAAACGCGTTTCTGCTGGGCGAAACGTTATAAGTTTTGGCGACATTTTCCTAACTACTTCATAGCAAAATGTAGTTTGTATTATTGCGAGTTAACCAGTGTTACATGTCATTTTTAACTCATATAATTTTTAATAAGTAAGCAACAAGTGAACAATGCATAACCTGCAGTAAAGAAGCTTGACGATTTTGGTGTATTCTGTGTGGTGTTAGATAAAAAGTGATGGATTGTTAATTAATACCGCTTTAAACAATGCCACTAAGTCAATTATATTTTACTACAAGTTATGCATTGTTGACTAACTCATTAAAAATGATATGCCTTAAAAACGACATGTGGCTACTACATATTTCTAAAACAGCAGTTAACCCGCTTACTACGAATAATATTAATTACATTTTACTATGGATAAGTTAGGAAATCGTCGATAAAATTAATTTAAGTGATCCCCTGCAAATGAACGGCGGTGTATATAAAAATTCAGGTATGCTAAAAGAAAAAATAAATGTCAAGTAAAAACTGTATTTTCCAAAAACCGTATAAAATATAAGTAACATATTTATACGAAGACAATAATAGAAATAAAAATACGTAATTCAACACAAGCACACTTTTATAAAACAATATATTGCAAGTATATTGTACACAATAAAACAAGTACTTTCTCATCAAACAACCGCATATATCTTACGAATTATATAAAAATAGATTTAAATTAAGCTACATACACGATAAAAAGTGTGACAAGTAAAATAAAAACTTTATTTTCAAAACAGTTTGTATGTAAGTAACGTATTTTGGCAGTTAAAGTATTAGAAATGAAAATACTTCATTTAACAATAATTCAACATTATAAAAATTGTCACTGAATTTTAAAATTGCGTAAAAATACAGTTGCTTTAAATTAACACAGTCAAACAAGTATAACGTCGAAAATACTATAAATAACGTATTAATAAGAAATTAAAATACCAATTTAACAGAAGTAGTAGGTAGTACGCCTTTATCAAACAGTTTAAAGAAAAATAAAAATCTGTATAAAAATTTAATTACAATAAATTACTACAGTAAAAGAAGTGTGACATACTCGTAATATAAAAATGAGATTGATTTTAAAAACAACTCATGAATACTTAACATACATTAAACAGAAATAGAACAGTATATTACAGAACAAGTTTAGAAAAATAGAGCTTTTTAAGTTACTCGCTCGCTTCGCTCTCTCGTACTCAATCAAGCTATATTCGTTTAGTAAAACTATTTTTCTTACGAAGTGTGTATACTATTTTTTCGCACTTTGTATTAGTATTTATAAACAAACATGTATATAAAGGCAGTATACCACATGTCCATTAAAAAAAGCGGCTGTGGAAATTCAAACGTATGAATAATATGTTGATGGCACTATAAGTCTATGTCAAATTCGGGGTTAGCAGGTTAGAATTTGCGTCAGTTTGTGTCAAATTCGAGGTTAGCAGGTTAGGTTTTCTGTCAGTTTCGACACAGACTGACGCAAAACCTAACCTGCTAACCTCGAATTTGACAGTGATATTACCATATAGTAAAGTGACATTTCTATGCACCAAAGTGCTACTTTATTAAGCGATTTTGAATTTAGTAAAATAACACATTATTATACAAAATGCGAAAATAGTATATTGTAATACAAGTGCGGAAAGGCAGTTATTTCAAACGAAGCACAGAAAGTGCTGCTATAAACACTTTATGTGCTTCGTTTCCATAGCAACGATCCTTAAATGAATGAATGTATATTTTGTATATTTAACGTATAGACGTTTAATTTTTATCAAATAATTTAAAATGTTTAATTTATTATATTGGTTGTTCTACCAGTTCACCTCTTTAAGAACTTATTAAACTTTATGACTTATTTTTACGTCCCGGATATGCACCTGAAATATTGCCTCACATTTCAATATATAATCTTTGACTTGACTGCTAGAAAAATGACGAAAGTTTTGGCATCTTTTTCGAAATATAATCTTTTTCCTGCTTAAGTGTTATTTAGAGCGTCACTAGAGTAAACTTTCTTTTTTTTCGCTCAGTTTTTTAACAATTCACTGCTCTAAGAATCACAAAGTAACCACCAACAAAAATATATACCACTCTAAACGGTTTAGACAAAACCTGTTGCGTCGAATATGCCTGTATAATTTCATGAAGAATGAAAACGGGACTTCCCCGTCACGCATTCAATAATATGGTACTTCGCCGCGACATAATAATATAGAGCTGTAGCGAAGTGTTTTATTATTCATTCATTCGAGCTAAGCTTTTATCAATATGAATTAAAAGTATGAACAATTATTTATTTCTTGCAGTATTGATAAAGTAAACTATATTTTGAAATCAAGTAGTAGGTATCAACTTAATTTAATTTTTCAATTTTACTAATATGTGGATTACCTAACATTTTACGATTTTTTTCTTACGCATGCCGGGGCCCCTCTAGCCCGGGGGCTCTGTATCATTGTTACAATGGCAGCTACATCCCTATATTTTGTAATGTACCACTTGACTAAACGATTTTGAATGTAGAAAAATAGTTTATTCCCTATGTAGTAACGTCTTTACTGACTTTTAAAAAGTTGGAAAATGAACTATTACCATCTTTGATTTCCCAACCGGTCGGAAAGTAGTAATAATTTCCAGAGCGCCGTCATGGCAACTGATCTTCGCAGCCGCGGCTAAATCCTGCCATAGGCATGGGCCTTGTCTCTGCTAAAGTCAAGGTGCGAATTTAGGGTAGCTGCAGTTTAAGATTTGTGTGTACTCATTACAGAAGTTCCCTGTGTGTATGCTCGTAAAAATGAGATTTATTCCAATCGTAGAAAATAATATTGAATTTGAATTTCCCGAAGAGTATTTCTTTTATCCATGGCTTAAAATCCAATTTCACACCTTTTTTAGAACCGCTGATATAACAGTTCGGTTCAAAAGATTTTGTACCAAGTACCATATATGTATTACTTACTATATTGCTAGTAGGGCCTGGGAACGGCCGAAAACATTACGGCGCCGACATAGTCTCACTCTGAGTATTACGCGTCTCGTGCGCATGCCTGAGAGTTCGAACTCCGCCTTTAGAAGCGAATTTTAAACTTGACCGTGAGGTTCACCTCCCCCCGCGCGGACAACACGCTTGCGCACAGCTCACCAAATACATCAAAGAGTTGGTTGTCTTCTCACTTACGTTGTGACCTCCCCACTCATAGCCGCTAGCAATATAGTTGATATTAAATATATGCCGAGTACAAACAAATCTTAACGTGAAGCTAACCTAAATTCGCACCTTTTATAGCCTTATATAGCGGAGACAGGGCCTACGCCTATGGTAGGATTTAGCCGCGTCTATTTTCGCCGCCTTGTATTATTATTTGATTAACGTCAGCTTTTTCCATTCTTGTTTAGACTAAAATTTTTCTGAATAAAATAGTAAGTATGCATTCCTCGGTTGTAATGAAATGCTTTCCACCTCGGTATGTAATGTACTCTTACCATTACCATATGAAATGAGAACAAAAGTGTTATAATGACATTGTGAAAAAATCATCCTAAAATAATTTCAAGTATTCGAACTTTGGCTACGTTGATAGGTGGAATGGGAACAGGTTAACGCTAGTCGTCTAATGCTGCATTAAGGCTGTAGGAGTCACAGAAATTATTCGGCGAAAGATCGATTGATATATCTACCTTCTATAGATGAACAGCGTATCGATGGTGGACAGTCGTCAGTTTTGACATTATTGACAGAATTATGACAAAAAAAATAATTTATCTCTTCAACTAAAAAAAATAGGTTAATTTGTGATTTTGTCGTTATTTGTTACTATTTTGAAAATATGTTTAAATACACATAAGCTTTATAACGGGGTGCAGGACATAAAGCAATAGAATTATTTTTCTATTTTTTCGTTAACGTGTAATGAATTTTTTAAAATGGGACTAGCAACTTTTATTCTTAATAATAGATATTCCCATTTTAAAAAATTAATTACTTGTTAACAAACAAATAGAAAAATAATTCTATTACTTTATGTCCTGCACCCCATTATAAAGTATATGTGTATTTAAACAGATTTTCAAAATAGTAACAAATAACGACAAAATCACAAATTAACCTATTTTTTTTAGTTGAAGAGATAAATGATTTTTTTTGTCATAATTCTGTTAGTAATGTCAAAACTGACGACTGTCCACCATCGATACGCTGTTCATCTATAGAAGGTAGGTATATAAATCGATCTTTAGCCGAATAATTTCTGTGGCTCCTACAGCCTTAAGTGCACTACGCCCGCGGAACTGTCAATATCAAAGATTATAAACATCTCCTAAGTGCACTTACAAATTCCATTTTTGTAAACTGTACTTCACACCTAGTAAAAAAGATATTACATACATAATCTGTAACCGCTTATACGGTTTACACAAGTTATTAATATTTTTTATTTTTCACTGATCTATTATTTGTTGTTTATATCTGTGATGCGAGGTATATAAAGCTCCCTCGTTATGCCCTCTCATGCCTTTTCGAGAGGGCATAGTGAGCGTTATGGACTGCTCTGTAAGCTTTTCAAGTTATTTGTGTACTACTTAAAGTGGAAATTAAAACGTTGTATACACCACGGGCATTATTTGATGTTCATAGCACTCGGACGACTTATAAACCCTAGGGCCAGAGGCCCTCAGGCTTGTTGTCGCCCTCGAAAGAGCATAAACATCTACATAATGCCCATGGTACATAAATAATTATTAATATTATTTACGTTCACATTGGTTTAAAACTTGAATAGTAAATTGCACACGTACTAATGACAGACATTTGAGAATATTTAACTCCATCGGGTTTGCAACTATTTCGTATGTGGCAAGCAGTGTTGCCAGACATACCATAAAAAATAATTTAGCTAAAATATACCATAATTTGCAATTTCATACCATATACCATTATTTCAAAAAAAAATCTAAAAATTATAGCAACACGTCGATCTCCACCTCCAAAAAATGAAGTTACGCGTTATTATTCATCTGCTGATTAACAAGCACAGAATTTGAAGTGGGGGTTTTCCTAAAACGGTAGGTAGTGTTAAGAAGGTCATGCCTATTAGGTATTATTTCATGACAGTTCGAAATATGAAATCGCTTGCAGTCGTTTCGTTATCGTTTTTATTACTGAATGCTGGATGCAGGGCGTTTAGTTCGGTATCGGTGCCTTGGGCGGTGCTGTGCTGGGTTTAGTTAATTCTAAATTCAGCTCGTAGTAAGTAAAGTCTGCACATTACCCTTTTTCTGTGACGTCAGAAATAACAAAACATAGCGTTTAAAACGTATGTCTTATATTGCATTGAAATTCAAAAACATCATTTAGATCGCAGGTAGTAGACTTCAGAAAGAATTTGACATATACCTAACCTTTAATGCAAGGGATGTTCATTTAAGCACATTATTCAAATCTAGACATTCTTGACCTATGTAATTCGACGTTTCTCCCCTTCGAAGAAGTCCCTAACGCTTAAAATAAGATTTTAGGCTTGTTCGCTTCCTTATTATCGCGCGTTATTTTGCTGTCATTTTGGACAAATGTCACGTTGACAGTATTATAAAACAAGCCGTACTTAAAGGCGACCTGACCAAAACCTGCAGATTTTTTGTTTCGTCCAGTTTCTTATTGTTAAATAAAGAGAGAAAATTGTTACGTCACAGCAAAAAGGTAGACTAATGTGTAGACTAAGGTACTATATTTATACGAGCAAGCTCGTCCGCCATTTTGAGTTACTGAAAGTGGCGGAAAATTCAAATTCTAGTTACTTTCCAAATAGCATACGGTAAGTCGGAAAAACAACTATCATGTCATTTAATTTTATCCGTCTTAAAAAAGATTGGTTTTTAAACAAATAAAAAGAAAGCAGAAAAAAAACGAAACCAAAACACTGTTAACTAACACGCACGTGGTTCAAACAAGAGAACTTTAATAGTACCTTAGTTCAAACAACAGTGACGAGTGACAGAACTCGATAGAACTGACAGATACAGTTGACAGCACAGAACAACACCTACACACTGTATATACATTTAAATAACCGCACTTGGATGAACACTGTAATTATAATTAGCATCGTAATGGAATGCACCAAGATTTAAATCAGCATGCATTGTTCGTCAGGATCGAGCAGTACGGACTCCAACGGTTTCTAGTCTTGCTTGGTTGACAGACGACAGAATGCACGGTAACCGGTCAGCGCAGCCAACGGCTTGGCACTAAAATCCCTGTGACACAAAAACTAGTGGGATAAGCTTGCCTGGTTAATAAAGCACTCTAGTGTAGACCTTACCACTGTACGTAGGACGTAGTGTTCATGGTTAAGCGGAATATTGTATTCTTGATAGTTTGAATTTTTTGTTATATTAAAATACAGGGTGGTGTCCAGTAATTGAGTGTAAAAATGGAGGTTGATAGTGGTTACATCAGGATACCATACCGAAAAAAAAGCAGTTCAGGCAACCGACAACAAGGAAACCACAGGTAAACTGAATCGAATCTCCCGCCTAGCAACATCTAACTTGGTTTTGTTTCAGTTCGTGACGTAAAAACGACGCGCTACTATCTATTGTCTTGGCTTCCTGTGAAAACTGCAAATCCTGGCATTAATCGCATTTTCTAGTGACGCCACGGGATTTTCTGGAATTTGGACGTATCTGGATGCTTAGAAATACGATGAATCTTTTCAGCAAGGTGTATTCTCGAAGTCCACTGGCTTTTCAGTTCATATTCATTGTGCACATAACCAACCTTTTAAATTATTTAGTCACATTTGGTCCGGCTTCAAATATGCTCAAACCTATTATATTACTTATATTATATTGGCCATCTTAAATCTTTCTTTTACTCAAACTTCAAATTTAATTCTTTCGAAACCTGCTTTTTTTATGCTAGCCTCTATCCCTCTAATTATGCTCCTTGCATCTCATTTTCAATGCGTTTAATAACTTCAACTTTTGTCTAGATACAATTAAATAAAATATTTCAACTCTGTGCTTTAATTGTCCTTTTTCAATATTTCTCTATGCATACAGAATTAAACTGCGAGTATTAAACCATCTCAGTATATGTATTTCTATTTGCAATTTATTATGTTAATGTTTCATTTAATTTAGCTAAATGAAAGTAATGCTTACCCAGTTTTTTCAATAAAAATAATAGGTGCATATTTATGTATTAATGTTTATACTTTAATTCCTTTGTATATATATAATATTTCTAATAATAAAAATACTCCCTGAAAATAAATCTAGACTATACCTTAATTTGTTTCCAAATACCATAAAATTTACGTTGCTGCTACCATAATTTATAACTGAACAATGAACATCTGGCAACGCTGGTGGCAACCCTGATTGCATTCGTTCCAAAAGTGTTGGGGTTGGTGTTTTGTCGAATAAAAAGTGTGATTAATAATTCGTTTTTAACGCCTCGCATCTTACTCAATGACCGGCTTCAACTTTCTTACAACTTTGACGTTCGAAATCTCTGTTAAGTTACACTTGAGTATCAGTTGCCGCAAAACATTTATGAAACTAAGGTTAAGTGTTGCACGGTTCAGGCGAAAAGTAATTAAGTATATTTTTTTTACTTTGCAGATGGTTGAAGGGACCACAATTTCATTACTGAGGTAGTTACAGACTGTTCCACCCAATGTATAAACAGTCCTCCTTGTTTATTTAAGGTAAATTGCAATCAGTCAACTCTAGAACAGAGGTCACTACCTTTATCAAATAAATCCCATGCACATGAATAGAACAATTGAAAAAATAACATCCGACTCATTATTGGGTACTTTAGACCACTCCAATGACCAAGTAAATAGAGCCCGAGCGAGGGGCATCCATGGCGACATATTATTTTGCGCTCCAAATGTTATAAAACCACATCCTACAATATGTAAAAACAACAGGACAAAATAAATTAAACAAACAAATATTATTATAGTGATAATACTATTTCATGAAATCAACAATATCACTTTTATAAATATAACAAATTGCAGTCGTTTTGTATACATAGTGTAATTTTGCACCGTTACCGTAAACTTAAAAAGTCACAAAAATCATATATTTTGTCACTGTAAAGGTCTAAAAGCATGTGCCCATAGCATACTCCACCTTCGCCATGTCCTAGTTTCCTGTCTGCTGGTAAATGAAGAGTAGATTAGTAGTTACGATACTCCTGTGCTCCGATGGCTGTTTAAAGTAGTTGCAATAATACGTATTTATTACAGGTGTGGTATCCAATATGTTCCAGTATTCGTATATTGAGTGAAGAAGTATTACTTTCCAAGCCAGTAGTAAACTAGCCATAATGATTACTAATCAAGAAACAGGAGATATTAATTTATTTTATAGTTCAACAACTTTGTTGCATAAATTAAAAGACTTAGATTACAATGAAGATATTAACAAATTATCTATCAAAGAAGAATTCATCGGAACAACTAACGACATGAGTGTTTATTCAGAAATTGATATTAAAGGCGAGTTTGATATTAAAGACCAAAGTTCTGTGGCTCAAAATTCAACAGCACCCAATCAGAGTTTGATTATGAAGCCTACTACGGGTGAAAAATCATTTTCCTGTTTTGTTTGTGATTATAAAACAGCCCGCAAATACAGTTTAGTTATGCATATGAAAACCCATACAAGTGAAAAACTTCATTGCTGTTCAATTTGTGGTCATAAAACTGCCCACAAACATAATTTAGTTAAGCATATGAAAACTCATACAGGTGAAAAACCATTCACTTGTACTGTTTGTAATTATAAAACAGCCCGCAAGCCTAGTTTAGTTAGGCATGTGCAAACTCATACAGGTGAAAAACCATTCTCATGTTTTGTTTGTGATTATAAAACAGCCCGCAAAGATAAATTAGCTTTGCATATGAAAACTCATACAGGTGAAAAGCCTCATTCTTGTTCTTTTTGTGGTCATAAAACTTCCCGCAAACATGATTTAGTTGTACATATGAAAACTCATACAGGTGAAAAACTTCATTCTTGTTCTATTTGTGGTCATAAAACTGCCCACAAACATAGTTTAGTTTCGCATATGAAAACTCATACAGGTGAAAAACTTCATTCTTGTTCTATTTGTGGTTATAAAACTGCTCACAAACATAATTTAGTTTCGCATATCACAACCCATACAGGTGAAAAACCTCATTCTTGTTCTATTTGTGGTCATAAAACTGCCCTCAAACATAGTTTAGTTTCGCATATGAAAACTCATACAGGTGAAAAACTTCATTCTTGTTCTATTTGTGGTCATAAAACTGCCCGCAAACATAGTTTAGTTTTGCATATGAAAACTCATACAGGTGAAAAACTTCATTCTTGTTCTATTTGTGGTCATAAAACTGCCCACAAACATAGTTTAGTTTCGCATATGAAAACTCATACAGGTGAAAAACTTCATTCTTGTTCTATTTGTGGTCATAAAACTGCGCGCAAACATAGTTTAGTTTTGCATATGAAAACTCATACAGGTGAAAAACTTCATTCTTGTTCTATTTGTGGTCATAAAACTGCCCACAAACATAGTTTAGTTTCGCATATGAAAATTCATACAGGTGAAAAACTTCATTCTTGTTCTATTTGTGGTTATAAAACTGCCCACAAACATAATTTAGTTTCGCATATCAAAACTCATACAGGTGAAAAACCGTTCTCTTGTCCTGTTTGTGATTATAAAACTGCCCACAAATATAGTTTAGTTGCGCATGTAAGAACTCATACAGGTGAAAAACTTCATTCTTGTTCTATTTGTGGTCATAAGACTGCCAACAAACATCATTTAGTTTCACATTTCAAAACTCATACAGGTGAAAAACCGTTCTCTTGTTCTATTTGTGATTATAAAACTGCCCGCAAACATAGTTTAGTTTTGCATATGAAAACTCATACAGGTGAAAAGCTTCATACTTGTTCTATTTGTGGTCATAAAACTGCCAACAAACATCATTTAGTTTCGCATATCAAAACTCATACAGGTGAAAAACCGTTTTCTTGTTCTGTTTGTGATTATAAAACTGCCCACAAATATAGTTTAGTTGTGCATGTAAAAACTCATACAGGTGAAAAACTTCATTCTTGTTCTATTTGTGCTCATAAGACTGCCAACAAACATCATTTAGTTTCGCATATCAAAACTCATACAGGTGAAAAACCGTTCTCTTGTTCTGTTTGTGATTATAAAACTGCCCGCAAACATAGTTTAGTTTTGCATATGAAAACTCATACAGGTGAAAAACTTCATACTTGTTCTATTTGTGGTCATAAAACTGCCCACAAACATAGTTTAGTTACGCATATGAAAACTCATACAGGTGAATAACCATTCTCTTGTTCTGTTTGTAATTATAAAACAGCCTGCAAGCATAGTTTAGTTATCCATGTGAAAACTCATACAGGTGCAAAACTGTTCTCTTGTTTTGTTTGTGATTATAAAACTGCCCGCAAACATAGTTTAGTTTTGCATATGAAAACTCATACAGGTGAAAAACTTCATACTTGTTCTATTTGTGGTCATAAAACTGCCCACAAACATAGTTTAGTTACGCATATGAAAACTCATACAGGTGAATAACCATTCTCTTGTTCTGTTTGTAATTATAAAACAGCCTGCAAGCATAGTTTAGTTATCCATGTGAAAACTCATACAGGTGCAAAACTGTTCTCTTGTTTTGTTTGTGATTATAAAACTGCCCACAAACATAGTTTAGTTACACCCTTGAATATAAAACAACAGGACGGAGTCTTGTCTTTTATTGGCCATACTTAAAAGTGCGACTTGCCATTTCCGGATATACGACGAAAATACATGGAGAAAAGGACGTGCAACAATCGGACGTACGCGACAAAAGGACGCGCCTATTTAGGACTCGTGACGAATGGACGCGTCCTTATAAATTTCCTAAAATTTCATGTTAGAATAAGACTAAGTTAATTATGTATTAACAATTATTAATTACAAATACAACAAATATTTTAAAAAATATATAAATGAGCACTTTAGAACGTGTGACGAACAGCGGCGTCCTTGTAAATTTCCTGAAATTTGAATTTAGAATAAGACTAAGTTAATTATTAATAATTATTATATTTGAATGCGTTAATATAAATTTAATTTTACATAAAACAATAATACGTACAAATACATCAAATGTTTAAATATATTGTTATGGTACAAATAAGGTAGTTAATAATAAAAATATGATAAATTTGGAAGATTAATAAAGGGTGTTTTTTTTTAGAGGCGGAGAACTTTAAATTGAAATAAAACAGAAAAATGTTTTTAATATCCATGAAATTGGCCTTATTTGAAAGATAATTTTATGGCATTACTGTTTCAATATGATTTCGGGCATGTGACCGCCGCGGCTGGCACGTACATGACGTAATCTGGAGGCCCATTTTTCACTCACTCTTCGCAGTAAATCAGGCATTTACAGGGTAGACATAAACATACTCTACATCACCTGGTCAGCCTAGCCTAAACAATACATTAAATATAGGGTCCAGCAAAAATAAAGGAGAGGAAGATATTTCGAAAACTATTAGTGTTACATAACTATTGCTTATGTAAAAGTTGTGGATACAAAGGTAATGCACGTTATTAAAATATTTTTGATTACACGAGGCGACTGAAAAAAGTGTGGCAAACCTAACTTACTTATATTAGCAGAACGCCCTATATTTAGACTGCTTAAAAGTATTACGTCGGGAGGCTAATATTTTTAATATAAAATTGTGTGTCTAAAGTTAACCATATTGAATATAAGTATTAACGATGTGCTCATTTTATCAACTAAACAGCTGATTGAAATATATTTTGAAAATTCTGATGGACGTGACAGCGACGCCAAAGATCAGGATGTAGAATATGTATATGTATTGCTACGACTTCACGTATCGCGCCATAATAATGCCCTGTTTATTATTTGAATATTAATAATTATTCTTTTATCTAGATTGCTTATTATTTTATTTATCTATTAATTTTATTATAAGTCAAAAATAACTTCTGTCAAATGATATGTCAAACAAATTTGAAAATTAAATGACAAATACCAGATCGTTTCATTAGTCACACAACAATATCAATCAGTAAGTAATTCTTTAATAATAAATTCACCTTTTAAGTCTTTATTTTCTTTTAGTGCTTACCCAAATACCTAAACTGACCCACCTTTAACTCGAACTTATCAATGTCCTGGATGTCAACCAACCTGCTCCACTCTGCCTACTACCACAACCACTAAAGTCCCCAAACACAGCAAACAGCTCCAGTGACGGACAAGATGTCCAAACTGACCAGAATCAAGGACAAAAACTCCTACACAGCATGGAACCAAATACACCCTAACTGCAGCCACCTAACTCCAACACTGCATCCTCCAAATCCCTCAAACGTGCTTCTTCTACCAATGGTCCTCCCTTAAAATTCTCTCCTAGCACCGACAGCTCGACGTAATCCAAATAAATCGAAATACAATCTCAAATGTAACTCTCCAATAAACTTCATTTAGTAGGTACTTTTCTCTATTTATTCTCCTTTGTATATTAGTTCTGCTCCCAGTTTAGTTTTTCACCACATACTTGCAAGCTTCCTTAGAGTTATATCTCTTCTTCAATTAAATTTCATTTTCATATCACCACGCAAATTTAACATTACAAGTAACCCTTCTTAATCTCCAAACATATTACTTTTAAAATAGGGTTTATTTTAGACTTTCCTATTGCACCAAATTAATTACAGCCACATTTTTTTAAATTTGTTATCTTAATCAAAACAAAAAGTTCGCCATTGCATTCCTCTGTACTCTGTACTTGTATAGGTATTAGAATACTTTCATTGTGTACTTGTACTCGGTACTCGATTACATTTTAAGTAAAGTATTTGTACTCGGTACTCAATTACTTTTTGTCTGTACTCGGAACAGCTCTGCATCAACTTACACATTCCTCATTGCACCGTACTAAGGACCTCGGATGTCATTTTCCACAATCGATTTTATTTGCTGTGTATCAAAGTGTGAATTAAAACTACAATTGTATCACTTAATTTTGTCTCTTACTACCAATAAAATCGTTGTGGTTGTGGCCACTTTCCATGGTGTAGATGGGGATGTCACATACACAGTACGTGTGGGTCTATGTATATATAGAGAAAATTAGTCTTCAACCAACGCTCTATTTGGTACGGTTTCTGTAAAATTTGTAATTTTTTAAAATTTTTGACAAATGCTTAAAAATTCTAAATCTAATTTTTGGCTAATTATAAGATCACTGTAAATGGAAGTTGTGTACGTGTATCACACCAGATTTTTTTTTATATTTCATGCAGAGAAAGAACAAAATATTTGCCCACAAAGTTAGACAAGAGTGGTTGACAGTGTTTCTATGGGTAAAATTACTTGATACGGGAAATAAAATCAATCAGTTGAGGGTGGGGCAGCTCATCTAGCAACGCATGAAAATACCAAAAACGTTACTGAAACAAGGCAACTACAGAATTATTAAGATTGTTAGATAGAATTTCTGATTTTATGAATTTTCAAGATACTTATTTGAAAAGGGGTATAAGTTTCCATTGTATAAAAGTAATAAGCGCTTTTGGCATAATGTTTTTCAGGAAACTGAAAGTTACATATGGCAATTAAAAATAAAGGACAGTAGTACCTTACACCAGGGTTGTCCAACATGTGGCCCGCGGGCCGCATGCGGCCCGCCAGAATATTTTTGCGGCCCGTGGATCGATACTGTATTTTCAGACAGCATGAATATGGAATATAAATTATAAATCATTGAAAATTACTTAACATAGGTACATAGGACGTAGGTACAAAAATATATCATTAGTAAAAGAATGTTTACTTTAATTGGGAACATTGTGTTTTGAAACAGTCTCACCACCGGCGCAATAAATTTTGTGATTGAGAATCTTTAAGAGATATAGTTTAGCCCAAAATTACTTCAATAACTGCCGCCATTTCTTATAATAATCGATTTTCATTAAAGTCCAAAAAATTATAACAAATTGGCAAGGAAAATATCCGCCCAAAAACCATGCATCCATAGACATCAAATTTCGTCTAAATCAGACCAGTGATTTCGGAGATATCTGAGCGTACGATTCCCAGACTTAAATTTAAAATATTAACAAAAATTAATTGTTAATAGGGCAAAGTGGTCATATTAGATATTATTCTTTCTCTTACAAATAAATCAAGACATTTTAAAGTTCGTACAAATTTATTTTGGGCGTTGTGGCAGCAGAACTTTGCCATTATTATTCAACACTTGACGTGTGCAATAATCGAGTTCTAACGAACGGATTTTGGGCGTTGTGGTCCTGTTGTGGGCGTTGTGGGTCTATATAAACGTTGGGCGAAGTGGTCGATGTGGGCGTTGTGTCCCTCGCGAAGATGTGGGCGAAGTGGTCCTGTTGGGAGTTGTGTCTCTCGTGAAAGGTTTGGTATGGTACAAAAAGACGGGTGGGCGAAGTGGTCGGCAGGCGAAATGTCCGGCCACGTATGTGTGCTTTAACCGAGTTCTAACGAATGGATTTTTGGCGTTGTGGTCCTGTTGTGGGCGTTGTGGGTCTATATAAACTTTGGGCGAAGTGGTCGATGTGGGCGTTGTGTCCCTCGTGGAAATGTGGGCGAAGTGGTCGTGTTGGGCGATGTGGTACATATCAAAAATTGGGCGAAGTGGACTTTCGATTGGGCGATATGGTACTAACAGACGAGTGGGCGAAATGGTCTGTGGGCGAAGTGGTATGGACCCAAATATATATCTTTATCAGGAGAAGCTAAAACTGTTAACCCTTTCGCGACGGTTGCCGTACATGTACTGTTTGCATCTGTAACTTAGCCGTACTGCTGCCGTACAGGTACGTTTTCGATTCTAGACTTCGAAAACTGTCGACGTATTGGTTAAACAAATTTTGGACTTTTGTGGAACCACTGCCGTACCCGTACGACAGAATTTCACAAGCCGAGTTACCTACCTCCGTACTGTTACGTCACCTATGCGTCTGCAATATAACGAATGCCGTACATGTACGACGTCCGTAATAAAACGGTTGCCGTACTTTGTTTATGGTGCAATTTTCCCAAATAAATTGCAAATAAATGCTAATTTATTGTTTATTCAATACATTTTATTTAAGAACAAATGGTTTCTTTATTTTTTTTTAGAACAAAACATATTACAAAGCAATCTTATATTTTATAACTAGAACAAACTAAGGTAGAACTAATGATACAACTCCTAATTATTTCAAAAACAACTGCATCATGCGGTAGAAAGAGGAACTATTAACTTTAACTTAGTACTTCAATTTTGTGTGGTAATCGGTAAAACATGGTACCACACAAAGTGGCACGTCACACTCCTTGCACATATACTTCACATCCTTTCTTTGGTGTTTTCTCAGTCTTGAATGGCTGCAAACATGGCATCTGCGCTGTGTCCTATTTCCTTGTGCAGCAGTTTGCGGTATCAAAGAAGGAAAATGTCTTTGTGTTAGTCTCAACGGACTGTCTACGGTTGCTGGTCCGCGGGACTTTTTCAGTTCAGATCCAAATTTCATAACAATTTGAGAGACAACTTCTAGTCGAAATTCTTCAAATGAAGGTTTTTTACCAGTTTTTACTTGGTACATTACGTAGGCGTTGTAGAGACTCAGGTCCAATAGATGGAAAAATAGTTTTTTGTACCATTTCAAAGTTTTGCGAGCACATTCTACAAAACTCACTTGCATATCTGCTTTATCTATTGCGCCCATTTTATCGTTGTATTCAATTACAACATTTGGTTTTGTTACCTTTTCCCCAGTTTTAAAATTAGTTTTACCTGTTTCCTCAGCATTTGCTGTGAAAACTGAAGTGAGCATGTGAACAACTCTCCTGTCACACCATTTGAGAGCGAGTAATTTATCTGTGTGGGCAGTAACCCATTTGCCTTTCTCAACGGGCCCAAAATCAGGCATTCCTTTTCGGTTCGAGCGTACTGTGCCGCAACCCCCAGTTTTTCGCTCCAAGAGATAATCAAATAATGTTGGGCTTGTGTACCAATTATCAACATGTAATATATGATTTTTGTCATAATATGGTTCCATAAGTGTGTTCACAACATCTCCACTTACCCCGAGATTTTCACTTTGCTTGATATTTGTTGTTGCACCGGTGTAGATAATATAATCCAAAATATAACCAGTTTCTGCATCGCATATTTCGAAAAGTTTAATGCCAAAGCGATGTCTCTTGGCTGGAATATATTGTTTAAATGATAATCTACCTTTGTAGAGAATCAGACTCTCATCAATCGCCAAATGTTGAAAGGGATAGAACGCCTCTTTAAATTTGGCGCGCAAGGAATCTACAACTACCCTTATTTTGCGTAGGGGGTCACTTTTATCTAAATTTTGATTGTCTGCAAAATGTAGAGCACATAAAGTGTGCAAGAATGTGTCACGAGCACACATTTTTGCGAAAAACGGTGTTTCAATTAGTGGATTTTTCGACCAGTAATCCGACAATTTAGGTTTTTGCACAATTCCCATCAAGGTACATAGCCCAAGAAAAACATACATCTCAGATATTTCCCTATCGTACCAATTAGAATAAGTAGAAAGCCGTTCCTTCAATAAATTTCCAAACACGTTTGTCTGTTTTGTGATAGCAGACATAACGTTTTCGTCAAAAAAGAACAGGAAAAAGTCCAGCTCGGGAGAATCACTGTGCAGTTGCAAGGTTTCGCTTACACCAGAGTCGGAATCAAAATCCAGAGTAATGGGTACAAAATTGTCGTCAAATTGCCATAATGGAGCTTGGCCACAATTGTTTTTTGGCCTCTGCAGCAAGATTTCGTCTTCCTTATCAGATGCCTGATCTTCTTGTTCCCTGGCGTCAATGTCCTCCTCTTCAGAGTCGCTTGAATCCTCAAATTCACTTGGTAAATACTCTTCATCGCTTTCTTCTAATAAACGTTTTAATTCTTCATCAGTCAGTCCCCGTTCAGTGGCCATAATGATTTAAATTGTAGGGCAGCTCTAGATGTACACAGTCTGGCTGCTGGCAAACTACTGACACTCTGAGCGTGCATGCCGACGAAACGGCAGCGATTTGTCCCGAGCCCGTTACGACGGAGCGCGGTCATTGCTCCGGCGCCGTCTCGAAAAGGTTAATATAACTAAAACGTTTATATCCTTTAATACCACAACTATGTTTTCATTTGATGCATTGAGAGCTGTTGCAACTATTAACGATCAGCATCACTTTCAGCTTAAGAGCAGGAATATTATTTATAGCTATAGCTAAAGTTTTTTTTTAAATCAATAAAACGGCTTTTATGAAAGACATTCGCCAGAAATTATTCTTGATGAAACTTTAAAAACCTGCCTCTTTCAAATCGAATATCTGGTGCAGTTTTCGTTTTTAGACATCGGTCTCTTTCAGCAGATTTTATTCCATATTTCTGATAATCGCCAAAAGCGTACAATAAAATTAATATAACCATCTAAAATTACACCATACTGTTGATCAAGTTGCCATTTGTTTTTAAGTAATAACATTCCTCCGTCGGTCACAAATAGCAAATCGTTTAATTCAGTAATATAGTTTGGTAATTGTACAAAGAGGTTGTACAAAACACATTTTTAGGTGTTGGAATTTATATGTATTTATATGTTATAGTTAAATGTATTTAATCTCTTTAAATTTCAGTTAATTTAACAATTTTAGAATTTTATTTGTATATAATGTTTATTAAATAATAACAATAATCGTACAGAATAAAAATTAACCTTTTAATGCTATATTTATAATCAGTGTGTCCAAAACTCCTAAATATGAGGCAACGCGCGAAATTCAAAAATGAAGCTATTTTGCCACTTTAAAGACGTTATTTTCCATTTTTAATAAATTTTAACATCAAATTTAAGATCAGAGACCCAAAAAACCCTATATATGAAATAAAATCCGAATAAAAAATTACGCTTTTCCGCCATTTTGGATCCGCCATTTTTTATTTTAGTTGAGTTTTAATGTCAAATTCGTAATCAGCGACACCAAAAACCCCCAGACATCTAATAAAAATAAAAAAAGAAAATTAAATTTTTAGACTAATTTTGAGGCCAGATTCGTAACCTGCGAACCCAAAAACCGCATGTTATCAAACGTCAGGCAATTGTTTAAGTAAATAAAAGAGTTATACATTTTTTTAATAAAGAAATAAAATCCGAACTAAACAAATTGACCCCTTTCAGCTATTTTGGATCCGCCATTCTTTATTTTAGTTGAGTTTTAATGTCAAATTCGTAATCAGCGACTCCAGACATCTACTAAAAATAACAAAAATCCATATATGTAATACTTCTATATGGCGTGTACCTATTCAAGCGCTGTATGCTAGAGTTCACGAAAGAAGTGAGACGGAATGATTACAAGTTCCTGCCTTTGCGCGTGCGCTAATCTCCGCGCGTAACTTCGTGGCTCGTGAAATCGCCTTCGCTTCGGCGTCGGATAGTTTCGTACCACGCGGATCGTATTTCTGGCAGCCAAACAGAATTAGCGCTTGCGCATTACGCACAAATCGCAATCATTCTGTCCTTCAATATTCTCTGATACCCTCTCTGTTCAACAAGCCATCTAGAAGTATTACATATATGCAAAAATCAAATACAAAATTTGACTTTCGACGCCATTTTGTAGCCGCCATTTTGTTTTTCGACTCTCGTTATCAAACTGCAAATTCATGAAAAAAAGTATGACTTTCAAAACTAGTTGTACAAATTACTATTACAAGTTACTGCCAGAAAAACTGTATCCCAAATTGAGAAATGACTCACAACACATTTTAATGATGCGGCCCTCGTAACCTTCAATTTTTTTACAGTGTCTCCTAGGCCACTTGAAGTTGGACAGCCCTGCCTTACACCATCAAAGGAAAACATTTGTACTCAGTTTCCTTGCTAATATTTTCAGTTTCTAAAATGTAGCTTTAAATCTATTGGTAAATAATGAGAAGCCTCTTAGATATTTTTAGGCTTATAAATGTGGTCAGGATAACTTTGAACTGTATTTTTCTTGTATACCATCTTGGATCAGGTTGAATAATAACCCATATACAATGCAGTAGGCATTGCAAAAGCTTCTATTTCGAAAAAGTGTAACAGCTAGCATTAATTCAAATTGTGTTGATGAGGGATGCACATTCAACACCTTTAATTTGTGATCAAATGAAAAATCAAATAAGAGGATTATTAATTTTACACCTCAATAGAGCAGCACTTCTAGCTTTTCAAGAAAATATTTTGTCTTACATTGGTGGTTTTATTTTAAGAAAATTAGAATTAAATAGGCGATTAGGAATAATAAGCAGCTGCACTCTTGTTCATTTATTGAACTTGAATTATAAATATTTAAAAGAATAGTACAATTTTGATGAAATAAATGAATTTATTTAACTTTTACAAATTAATTGTAAACATAGAAATTAACAGTACCTACTACAACTGAATGAATTATTTTAATTTTAACAAAATATTTATAAACATTTAAATTAACAGTACAACTGAATCTATGAACGATTTTAATGTTTACAAATTATTTTTAAACATTTAAATTTACAAATACTACAACTGAATAAATGAATGATTTTAATTTTTTCAAACTATAAACATTTAAATTAACAGTCCTACAACTGAATCAGTGAATGATTTTAATATTTACAAATTATTTATAAACATATTAAGAGTACTACAACTAAATGAACGATTGTAAATTTTACAAATTATTTATAAATATTTAAATTAATAGTACAATTGCTAATAGTAACCCCATGTGAGGAAGCACTTAAAGAAGTGCTAGTACTAGTTAAAGCAGTATTTGTACTGTTTAAAGAAGTACTAGTGCTACTGCTCGCAGAAGTATTGGAGTTTGAAACAACATTTGGCAAGCAATTTTTTTAAATTTTCTAAAGTAGAGGACTTCCATCCTCCATGTCGTTTAATTGTAGACATATTAGCTCCGGAATCTGCTAACAGAGATGTGGATGATCTTCGGAAACAGTGTCCGGTATATAGACTGCAATCTGCCAAATTTAAGAATGATGCAATCCTGGAGGGTATATTTCCAAACTGATTTATGCCAACAACTTGAGAGGTACATTTTATTTTATTATTTGCGTACTTAATGAAAAATCGACGATGACTAATATTAGCTGGACGTAAAGCTACATATTTTCGATAAAACAACGGTGAAATTTCTTGGAACTTAGGTCTTTGTATCTGCTATGTTTACAAACAATGTGCTTCCTAGGTCTTCAATACTATCTACTTTAATAATTATATCTATTTACCTTTATTAATAAATATTGCTCATCTGGAGCCTCACAACGGAAATTAGCAATTTGCTCCCTAGTCAGAATTTTTAATTTTTTTGGCCGATAGCCTTCAGCCTTCCGCTTTAGGAATGCTATTAGTTTGTACTATTTGCTTATATCTTGTTTGTCTCTTATGTTAACTGTCACTTTCAACATTGAAAAGTTAGACCAAAGGCTGGAAGATTTCAAAATTTTGATTTATCTTCAAAATAAGCAAGAAGAACATTTTCGCTGTATTTTCCTTCAACATGTTTTTATTTACACCACTCGACGAATCTACTGTATGCAAAATCGTACTGTTTCTGCGATTTTGTAGGTAGTAAATTTTCTTTTCTGTAGCTCTATTAGCAGATCCTTGTATATGAAGAGGTTCTTGGGACATTTTTAAAATGTTTCGCAACACAGAACACCTTTATTTACAAAATGTATTTAAAAACGGTTAAACAATATATGGCCGATATTAGATATAACTAACTCAGCTGTCAAGAATGTTCTTCATCACATTGCAGAGGCCTTCGAATTTGGTCTTGCCTTCCTCGTACTTCTTCTCTTCCTCCTCTTTGATGAGCTCCAGGCCTTCTTTGGTGATGGAAACTAGCTGCTTGCCATCGTATTCTTTCATTTGTTGCACAACATAATACTTGTCTACTTCTACATTCAGGATTTGTCCTTTCTTGAGATGCTTTCGACGACAAATATGTTGGTAAATTTAGAAATACGCTTGGGACAGCATTGTCAGCTAATCAAGGGTAATGCAGCAACAGTTCTGCAGATCCGCACTCTCATTTCTAACGTTTTCAATTGTCTTTTCCATTAAAATGTATTTCACACACGACAGCACTTTTTGTTGGGGTCCAACGTTCTCGTGCTGTTGCACGAAGCCGTGCTTTCTTTCAGATCTCGTCCATTGGAAAAGAAAATGTTGTTCTAGTTTTTTGTATACGATTTTCTTGTAAGGTACTGTTGTAGTTGGTACACAGCGTCTTGGTGGCATTTTAAATATAAAATTAAAAGTTACAAGAAATGCGCTAAAAATGAGGTTAGATTGTTGCTTACCTCAGTGAAATACTTAATGAAAACCCATAAATTCTAGCAGCAATTTTACTTTCACTTATCACGAACAGTACGGTGATATACATAAATACATATATTTCTTCAAACTTAGAGCAGTCCAACATATTAATATTTACTCACACGCCACATTTGAACAGACGTTTTTATAAATAAACAGTACAAAAATTGGTCTACAATCAGCGTTGCCAAATCTTCAACAGCATGGCTTGTAAGTGTAGGAGGCAGTATTTGAATCCATCTGTTTTTCAATTAGCCATATTTTATTCAATTATAAATTTTATTTTAATTTCTAATTGCATACTAAGGTAAATGTCCCTATATTCGACATTTTAAGGAAAATTTTAACTTTGTAGATTTGTAGAATTTAGAGCTTTCAACATATATATTTGATGTCGTGTCATTATGTATTATAAATATCCAATAAATTACGTATCTACAGACATATAAAGTAATTAATTATGCTTATTTTGTTAAAAACAATTCAATGAAGAAAGTACCAGTTGTACATAAATTCGACAGGAAAAGAAAATATTAGTTCCAATTTTTGACAGGGTGTTGACTGCAAATTCAACAGTGTCCGTATATTCAACATTCAGTGTCCCAATATTCAACACATATGTACAAAAGTATAAAAACCACATTTTACAGTGAAATTTACCATTTTTTGCTCATATTAAAAAAATAAGTTAAGTCAGAACATTTATTATAATAAAAACAATTAAGAGAACATTTTAAAGTATAAAACAGTTAAATTTTACAGGCAGGTAGCTATTAAAGTTGCTGTTACAAAGATTTAGTTCAAATCAAAAATGTGAGTTGAATATTTATCTATCTGTGGCACAGAATAATTGCCACGATTGTTTATTAATTTTGGAGCGCTAATTGTTTCGACAATGTCGTCAAAATCATACCAAAGCTGGTCTTTTTCATTAGGCCATTTCCATTGCCGTATGCCACTATGGATCATAACACTAACAAAGGCTTGCTTGTTTTCAACTTTCTCAATAATACCCGGAAATTTTTCTTCCTCGTACTGCACTATAACATATGTGCCTCTTTTTAAATTATCCGTAGGTACCACACGCTCCTCTGAAAATTTCATTTTTGTTGTCGTTTTCTTTATTAGATATATTGTCACCTTTATCCATTTTTTTGTCCTTTGCTTGTGAACTCGAAGCTTTCTTCCTCTTAACTTCTTCTTGCTTTTCTTTGGTCTCTTGCCGTTTTTGCTTTTTATCCTCCTTTTCTTGTTCGTTTTTGTTTTTATCAGCTTCTTTCTTCTCATAATACTGCTTCCATTGCTGAGATGATGCTACGCTAGGTATCGTATCCTTAATCTGTCTTTTAACACCCGTATTAATTTTTGGTTCAGACCAGAACAATATAGACTTAAAAGGCGATGGAATATTTTTATTTTTATGATTTGCGCTTTCTGTACTTACCACTTCAATGTCTGCTTCTTTATTTATATTATCATCTTGATTTAATTCTATCTTGTCAACCACTTCATTGGATACGTGTTTGTCTACATTTTGATGTACTTGCAATTTATCAATGTTTGCTTCATTCATTTCCATATCTTGTAATTCTTTATTTACAGTACTCTCGCTCTCGCTATTATTTTTATTATTATCGTCTTTATTTTCATTTTTATTTAATTCCATCTTGTCTACCTCTTCATTGGATTGGTGTTTATCTACATTTTGATGTACTTGCAATTCATCAATTTTTGCTCCATTCATTTCCATATCTTGTAATTCTTTATTTACATTACTCTCACTATTATTTTTATTATTATCATCGTTATTTAATTCCATCTTTTATACCTCTTCGTTGGATTGGTGTTTGTCTACATTTTGATGTACTGGCAATTCTTTCAATTCATTATCAATGTTTGCTTCATTCATTTCCATATCTATTAATACTTCATTTACATTACTCTCGCTGTTATTTTTATTTAATTCAATAACAACATTTTGTTTCTCAATTTGGTCATCAGTGGCATCAGTCATTAGTTCTGCAATCCAGTTACGTTCTGACCTTCTAAGATCAAACCATCTTCAAAAGTAATTTCGATGTTGCCGTCGCTATTTTCTGGAACTTTATTTTTTTCTGTTTCATTTGTATTTACCATTTCTTTGTACATGCCTAACCAAACAAAAAACAAGCTTCTGTCCTCAATATCTCCTTCCCAAAGGCCGTTGTCTCTACATTTGTGAAATTCAGATAACTTATCTTTGTCAATTCGAGTCTCAAGGTATTTTAAACTGTTATACAATAAGTCCTTATCAACATCCGAATCTACTGAAGCAGATTTCGTTTTGTTTAAACATGGTTCGTTTACCTCACTTAACAGTTTACAAAAATTAATCTGATTTACATCAAAAGGAAATAATCCACATGTTCGGAATGCATTCTTAAAAATTTTGTCGGATGTAAAAGTTTCTTCCAAAACTTTTTTCAAAAGTGGTGCAAAGTTTTCTCGCCTCAATACCTGCCTACAATTTTCTAAACGCCACTGATGTATTGCAGATTTCTATTTGTTTTTTAAGGGATGGAAGGCTCCAACATCAAGGGGTTGTAATTTATGTGTGGAATTCGGCAAAAGACTTATGAGAATAATTTGGTTGGTAGCGCAAAATTCACTTAGATGAAATGTCACATGTGACTTGTGCCCATCAACGTAAAAAACTACTGGTAGAGGGATATTGTTTTTTAATACCCATGGATGGAAGACACTAGTCATGTATTCATAGAACGACTCGCTCGTCATCCAACCATTCGGGGATTTGCCCAAACTCCAGTTATTGGGCATATTTTTTATGATGTTCTTGGGAATACGTTCATACGCGAACATAACCATGGGTGGAGGTAAATCACCAGCAGCGTTAGCTAAAATAATATTAGAGATAAATAATAAAACTTACAGATTTCTTTTTGATACATACCTGTTACAAGAACAGTGATGCATTCCTTGTCATTTTCAGCCGCAAATGAGTACGGTGCTTTTGTTCCCTTTTTAACTAACGCTTTTTTTCCCTTAGGGCATAGAAAAAAAGCAGTTTCATCTACGTTAAATACGCGACGTGGGTCATTAATTTGTATATCATTTTCCAAAAAGTGTTTCTCAATTTCTTGAAACCAGTTTCTTATACTAGCTTCAGAAACGATGGCTCGAGATTTTGTTAAATTCTGAGTCATTCTTGGGCTTATCTGGGGATGCCTTCTTAAAAAACCTTGGTACGAATTCCGCCCTGGTCTACCATCAGTGAAATTATTCTTGCGATCGAGCTTTTTTACTAATGCTGCTACACTCCTCTTCTGAAGTTAAAATGGTATCAACTCCACTTTTACATGTTATATCAGATTTCCCTTTTACTTTTTCAAGTACTGTTACTCGGGGGACATTATACATCTTACTTGCTGCGGCGCATGACATTCCATTTTTCACAGCTGTGACAGCATTTTTCATAGTTTCTGTTGAGTATTTATGGTATTTCGTCGGCATCTTCTAAAAATACTGCTATAAAACAAATGTACCAAAATTCGTCAACTCAAGTACGTAATTTCGACACCTATGTCGAATTTATGACCCACACATTTAAATGTAAAAATCTTAATAGAAAAGGAAAGTCTAATAGCTATTCATGCGAAAGAGAAAGAAACTAAATATTTAATTGAAAAAACATGGTGTACCTATAATCGACATCCCTGTCGAATTTGTGTACACCTACTGTTTTCCAAGATCATAAATTCGACCGAGTCAATTTTGTTGGTTAGAAATGGTTAGAAACGTAATTTTACTTATATTTTGCGTTTTTCTATTTCCTTAAGGATGTATTAGTTCATGCAAATTGTTATTCAACTGATTTTATTGATTGTTGTCTAATAAACACTATGTATAGGGTATCTAAAAATCTGCTTACCTTAACAGCAATAAGCACAATAACAGCAGTTGCACTTCAATGACACAACGACCTAGACGTCATAATTTTTTTTGGTAGAAAGATGCCGATAAAGAAGAAAACTATTCACGGGATCCGACCGTTGAAGCATCCAAGAATGTTATTAGATGGCAGGCAAAGCAGTAATTATGTAGAGTCCCTGTATATGGTTAAATAAGAGTCGGGCAAACGCGGTTCAATTTTTGATTGGCTACGATCCACTGCGCATGCGCAGTAATTTAAAATGGAAATTTGAAGGGTGGCTATGGCAATGACAATTAAATGACGTACGTAATATTGTTCGATTCGATGACAAGACAAGTTTTTAGAGGTTATATGTTTACTACACCACCAAAAAACCGCTCGTAAATTACTCAATACGATCTATCTACTGCAAAATCAGCTGACCACCAATCGGTAAACGGTAGATACCTACCAGTGTAGTTTTCGTAAATGCATTAAGTTTACCATTTATTGACAATGTCAAACTGACAAGTAATTAAATTCATCAAAGTGACACATATTAAGAAAAACAACTCCGGCCTTGAACGCATCATTTATTTTTGGAACACTAATGGCGGCTGACATTTGTGTTTGCCCGACTCTTATATAACTATATACAGGGACTCTATAATTATGTAGAGTCCCTGTATATAGTAAGATAAGAGTCGGGCAAACGCGGTTCAATTTTTGATTGGCTACGATCCACTGCGCATGCGCAGTAATCTAAAATGGCAATTTGAAGGGTGGCTATGGCAATGACAATTAAATGACGTACGTAATATTGTTCGATTCGACGGCAAGACAAGTTTTTAGAGGTTATATGTTTCCTACACCACCAAAAAACCGCTCGTAAATTACTCAATCCGATCTATCTACTGCAAAATCAGCTGACCACCAATCGGTAAACGATAGATACCTACCAGTGTAGTTTTCGTAAATGCATTAAGTTTACCATTTATTGACAATGTCAAACTGACAAGTAATTAAATTCATCAAAGTGACACATATTAAGGAAAACAACTCCGGCCTTGAACGTATCATTTATTTTTGGAACACTAATGGCGGCTGACATTTGTGTTTGCCCGACTCTTATATAACTATATACAGGGACTCTATAATTATGTACAGTGGCTATATACAAGACAGTGTGGCCATAGGGATGTCTTCGCCGCTATTGGTCGACGCGAATATCCGCCATTAACAGGCAAAATATTTAGTTACTTTTAAGTTGTTCTCAAAGAGGTTGGTAGAAGCTGTTCATTTGGTTATGGAAGAAAATAAAACCTTTCAAATCTGACAATTTTAAATTGTCAGTGTCAAATAATTCATTAGCGTCGCAAGCGGGTCAAATTTTATCATCTATTGCCCTGAAAAACTAATATTCTGCACAGTATTTAAATGTGACAATTTATAATTATGCTATTGTTGTAATAGCACAAGATGCGTTCGACTTGGAATATATGATACAGAGATTACATCGGTGCTACGATAAATGGGGCCGTAGCATAAGTTTAGAGGAAACGGAGTATTTAGTAGTCAACTCGAAAGCACAATGTGAAGTCTTAATAAATGAAGATGTCGCAGTAAGACAAGTAGAAAGGTTTAAATACCTCGGTGCTACAAAACAATCGATGAAAAAGGTTTGGGAACAGAAGAGATCAGAACTCGAATAGTACAAAGTACTTATAATCAATTTGATGGGACAATACTATCTCTAACAAAAACAAAAAAAGAATAGGTGAAGTAATGGTAGAGTCGATGCTATGGACGAAAAAGCGCAAAGGTATCGAGACGAGATAGAGTGACGAACGAGGAAATAAGACGCAGAATGGAGGCACCAGAATCAGTTGTGGACAGAATTGGAGAATGGAGGAGACGACGTGGCTTATGAAGATCTTTAAATGGTCGCTGCCGGTTAAGAAAAAAAGAGGTAGACCACGCAAACCGTGGAATGAGGGTATTCGGAGAGCCATGGAGGAACCTGGAAGAAGACCAAGCACAGAACAGGGAGGTTTGGAGACAGGAAACAGGAAGACGGCATTTAGCTGTATTGCAAACTACCATAACTGAAACCGGTTGTAAACTTCATGTAACACCTTAAAGCACTACGAACGAACGCCAATGAGAAATGTCAATGTCCAAAAATAACACTGCACGTGTAGCTAACATCAACTAGTTAAAATAACTAGCGCCAAAATAATGACCACTCAAAAACGTTCGATTATTTCTAAAGGCACTGTATATCTCTACGCTCAAATTTGCCTGTTAATGGCGGCCAACAATCGTATGGCCACACTGTCTTGTATATAGTCACTGTATAATTATGTAGAGTACCTGTATATAGTAAGAGTAGGGCAAACGATGACATTTAGGGATCCATGAAGCGAAGTTAGTCACAATTTGACAGTCGACTACATTAATATAATGAAGGGATTCATCCTGTTAAGTTAGTTACAACTGTCATAGGTTATAGTTGACTATAAATTATTTTGTATTTAGTTGTGGTAAGAAGTTGAAACTAAATGTGCTTAATGCCATGTAATGCACTGTTATTTATTAACTAGTAAATACAGTGGTATTAAGCCAACTTTATATTCATTTGCTGTTCACCTGAGGAACATAGATTGAATAATATTTAAATGTAGGACTCCAAATAGTGATTCAATCTTAACATTTTATACTGGCGTGCTTCCATCTACTTGTAATAACTCCTAAAAGTAAGGATGAATGAAATAAAAAGAAAATTAAGATGACACTAGTTTTCCTACCTAACATGAAAACTAAAGCGTACTCCAAATTCCCTCTGATTCTTTCCAAAATGATTTTCACATATTCTTGGTCGTTTGGATTTATAATTTTCTCTGTCGATGCTGTTTAACCAAATTTGTTTTGTTGCTGGATTTTTGAGTATGCTTACAGGATGTATACCATTTTCTGAACGGTTATTACACCCCGGCACGCAACAACCGGTCATGATAATGAAATATGTACTTACTTCGAAAGTGCAATAAATCTTACAATTTCAATGTCACTAATTCAAAAAATCGAAAGCACACGTGCCAACTAAATTTTTAAATTCTAATGGGATCCAAAAGGGATCCAACCAATGAAATGCTGTTGCCGCGTTTGCTCTACTCTTACTATATACAGGTACTCTATAATTATGCGCAGTTTCTTATTTATTAGTAGCTTCAGCGTACTTATGCGAACGTTTTGTCCGTCCGTCCGTCCGTCCGTCCGGATCGCCTGTAACTTTCGAACGGCTACAGATATCGAAATTTTGAAAGGGGGCAAAGTTGTTGCTAAGGTCCCGCGGTTTGTCCACTTGGCGCCATCTACAGAAGCTCGGTGGTCACGTTTTGAACTACACATTCTGAAGCTACTCGTTAGACCTGTCCTTGAGCAGTTTATTTAAGTTATTCTCAAAAGTGTCGAATATTGGTACACTGTCGAATATAGGGACACTTACCTTAATTATTCACTGTCAGATGCTGAATTCGCTCACTTGCCAAAATGGAATACTCACACCTAAAGTCGTCCCATTGCCGAATTAATGTGCTCAGTTACAGTATTGACCAAATTCATTTCGGCATTTAAACAAATTGGGCATCTGAGTCAAATATATAAAAATTCTACGAGGTACAAAGGCGGTGCACATCACATGATTATAAATGGTAGGTCAAAAAGAGTGGTGACCTAAACTTACTTTTTTTAAATAGAAGGCTCGATATTTAGGTAGCTTACAAGGAGTTTTCCATTGAAATGCTAATAATTTTAATATAAATTTGTATGGATCTACCGCCAACGGTTCTGGAGATATTAACGATTTTATGCAAAAAAATGCTTAAATTTAGGCGGCTGTTGGATGTAACATGAAACAATTCAATGAAAGAGAACGTTATTAAAATATGGGGTAAAAGTTTCTTCACGTTTCTAATAATACTGAAACAATAAAAGGAAACATTTGCTAATGCGAATTACATCAACTTGCAAATAACATTACCGGTGATGGGATTCGAACTACATCACCTGCAAATGCGATTTCAGTTCCACGCGTTTCTTCCACTGATCCGTGAAGGATCTCTCGGATCTGTGCAGTGCATGGCTGTATTAAACAGAACACACTTTTTGTTGTCCCTTTTTACTCTTACAACATTTATCTTGTATCTCTTGGGTTCCATTTTCGTCAAGTGTAAAGCCTGAGCTATGTGCAAATTACTGATTTTATCTGAGTCTAAGTTAAAGCAAAATAAGCAACAATTTTTTTAGTGTCCACTCTGTACCTATATGTTGTGTCTAAATATGCCTTTTTTTCTTCAAGTGCAAAAACCTGAGATATGTGCAAATTATTACTTTCATTTAAGTAATAAGCCTTGAGTTAAAGCAAAAATAGAAAGAATTTAATTTTTCTTATTTGCTCACCCTGTATATATTTCTCCGAAGTTTTCTCGGTTTCATGCCAGGTAGACATATAATATGCATGCAAAGTATCGTCTTCCTCCAAAAAATAGTTTTAGAGTTATACCGGCAAAAGACGGAATTGAAAAAAGCGTTTCTTTGATATCTAGGGACCCTGGAAGTGAAGATCTGAAGAAATCTCAGAGGGTAATTTTTTATCGATTACAATACGTTCTTCGTCTTTTAGACGAGGCAAGTAAAAACTAAAAATTAAGATGCTTTAATTCAAGGGATAACAAAAACCACCGAACAGAACAAAGAACCAGATTTAGACAATACAAATCCCGTAATGTAGATACAAGAAATAGTGAACACGAAAAAACGAAAAATTCTGAATAAATTGATTCTACGAGTATTATCAAATGAAATCAGATTTTTAAAAAAACAAACGAACACATCAAAATTATACAATGGCCGTCAAAAAGTGGGCATCATATGGGAAAGTTTTTTATTTTTTATTTTTGAAAAGAACGTTTTACGACAATAATTTGTGCTTGTCCAAAAACCTATTTAGCCCCTATCATACATACCGAGTGATTTTAACTTATTTAGAAAATGGCGTATTTCGAAATTGCCAAAATCTAAAAAGTGCTATTTTTCGGAAATTAAGTAAGTTTTCAATGAGATTTCTTTAGACTGTTAGTTTTAGCTAACTGAACAATCTGTTAAGACTCCCGATTTTCGTTAAGAACCTATTAGTCTAAGAGCTGGTGACATTTTTTGGTGATCATTTAGTTAAGGCCTATTTTTTGAGAGAATGTTGCTGGAGGCATGTATAAGTGTCATCTGTAAGGATTTTTCTAGACAGCGGTATCGGAGGGAGGCAGAACACCCCCAATTTGCACTGTCAGTATATGTCAAATTCGAGGTGTGCCGGTTAGGTTTTGTGTCAAAACTGACGGAAAACCTAACCTACTAACCTCGAATTTGACATAGACTCACAATGCCACCAACCTATTATTCATACGTTTCAATTTCCACAGCCGCCCCTTATGGACTTCTTTAGTGTAAGTTATGTCAAATTCGAGGTTAGCAGGTTAGGTTTTCCATCAGTTTTGACATAAACTGACACCAAACCTAACCGACTCACCTCGAATTTGACATATACTGACAGTGCAAATTGGGGGTGTTCTGCCTCCCTCCGATACCGCTATCTAGGAGAATCCTTACAGATGACACTTATACATGCCTCCAGCAACATTCTCTCAAAAAATAGGCCTTCACTAAATGATCACCAAAAAATGTCACCAGCTCTCCTACTATATGTGTAATTCCGCATTCTGCTCCCGCATATTGCAGCATAATTTAAGCCATCGGGCATCTTTTCCAAATTCTCTAACTGTTTGGCACATATGTAGGCCAGACCCCGACATCTGTCGCATAAAGTATCTTAATTAAGGCATTTGCTCCAATATTGAGGCGGACGCTGTAACGCATGATCATAGCATCAAAACCCTGCTAAGTGACTTAATAAATCGCTGGTAGATGGAGTTTGCATTCAGTCCTCAAGTTAAAAAGCGAGGCCTTGGATATCAGATTACAGCGCCGGCGAGACGAGGTAGTGCACGGGGGAAGCCCCGCGTTTTGTTGCACGTTACATTTTGGGTGATGCAATTCAGCACTTCGAACAATAGATCCTTTATGTACCCGAGTAAGTTGCCCAACTATGGAAAGTTTTACGCATGACGCAATCATCGAATTTACGCTGCGTCCAGCGCGTTCCCTCCCGGAGAGTCCAATTTAAGCTTCGCTATCGCACGGATGTGCAAGTTAACTTAAGAACAAAGAACAACCCCTTTAGTTCTCAGGGGCGCGTTGTACCCTCGGACTTGTGGCAGTTATAAGTGCTTTTCAACCTTAAAGTTCTAAGTACCGGTGTGTACAATTCTTCGCCCAAGTTGGCGAATTCGTAACAGGAACGAATACAAAGCATCAATATACAGGGTGAGCAGTTGTGAGTTATCGTTTGGCTCCACCCTGCTACTTCTTCGAAGGATCTTGCCGCCACAATTCCCCGAGTAAGCTGGTCAACCGTCCCTATCTGTTTATCAACCCCTGCCGCATCTAAGCTGCTATCGCAACCCTCTTCTATAAGCATCGCCAGAGCGTTGAATCTCCAGGTCGAAATCTTCCGGCATCAGCACTTCAACAACACAGTTGCTTGGAGCTCTAGCAGTAAATCAAGGTATTGTACTAGTAATTAAATAAAACAGTGAATTGCGTATTATACAGTGACGTGCGAAGTTTCGGAACTCTCAATCTATCGTATATGCTATTTGTGGGCCGTGTGCTAATCGCCCGAGCCCTAGTTATCGTCAAGTAATGTAAATAGAAGCCTTCAGCCCTTATGGTGTTGCATTGTTTACTAACCCCAATTTGTAGCATTTGCTATCTGCACACTTGCCTTCGGGCCTGTAACTAGTATGGTAATAGATTACCCATTTTTAATTTACGTATTGTTTTTCATTTCAATTATTTGTGCATTTTTGTGACTGACAAGAATTGAGTTTCTTGTTGCGTTGTGTATGTATTCCTTTGTACAGGGCCTAAGTAACTGGAGAAAAGACACCCAAAAGGTAGGTGTAAAAGCCAGTGCCGTGGGAGTGCCCCCTTGGAGTGCAACGCAACGCTACGGCGATTGGTTTTCGACTTTTGACCGGTCGTCAGTTAATTATCAATCTTAACATCTTTCAAATGTCGTGGCGCCCCATAACTTTGTCTTAATAACCCGATATCGACACCCCGTCGTGGCATTTCGCCCAAGACGCACCCTAAAACCTGTGAACCCTCCCACGCGATTGAGTTCTGGCCGGAGAATTTGAGCTGTGGGGGTACGTGCAAGGGGCGGACACTGCTACGAGCATCCCATGGGGTCTTAATGAGCAATTTATCGTGTAACAAATCTCAAGTCCAGAAAACACACATTTTACTTTAACTTTAGCTAAACTTTTATTTTTCAATTTTTTAAATATTTTTCAAAATTTCACATACCAACAGCTTGTGGCCGGCTGGTGCTTGCGTGGCGCCAGCAGTGTAGTGGGTTCAAGCCCCACACCCGGGCATTGATAACCTCGTACGCTCTCCGGCCATCATACGAACACCTTTGATGGTAGTGACCCCTGCGAGGGTATTCTTCCTTAATTCAAGGGGTTAGGCTAGCCACCTACCCGGCCGCGGATTAAGATGGCTTATAAAACCGCACTCAAGTGTGTGAAAGTAACAGGCTCTCAGCCTATATTAAGAGGAAGAAGAAGACATACCAAAACTTAATTTTAAAATTGACATTTTTTATGTGAAGACTAACGATTTAGGCTATATTTGTAAAAAATAATATAAAATGTTAATTACTCCTTTAGATTTTTTATTATTTACCGAAAAGTGATATGTTCGCATAATTTTTAAGTTTTTGATGCAATGCGCTTTTTAGGAGAAGTATTTTTAAATGATAATTAATATCTATTTAAATGGCTTCTTCGATAAAAACTCTAATCTAACCCTTTTAATGAATCCTGTAAATATTCCTTTACAGTTGTCTAAATGAGAAGATTTTTCTTTATACACTTTACATGTTCTAAAAATGCTTCTCATTCAGACAACTGTAAAAGACCGTTTACAGGATTTTTTGGATTTTTATAACAGTAATTCGCTAACAAGGTTCGAGTTTTTAGAAGCCATTTAAATAGATATTAATAATCATTCAAAAATATTTCTCCTAAAAAGCACATTGGATCAAAAACGTAAAAATTATGTGAACATATCAGTTTTCGGTAAATAATACAAAATCTAAACGAGCAATTAACATTTTATATTATTTTTTACAATTATAAATCTTGAAAGTCGTTACATAAAAAATTTTAATTTCAATATTAAGTCATGGTATGCGAAACTGAAAAATATTAAAAAATTGAAAAAGCTAAAGCTAAAGTTAAAGAAAAATGTGTGTTTTCTGGACTTGAGATTGTTCAGTTAATCAAAACTAACACACTCTAAAACAATCTCATTGCAATATTACTTAATTTCCGAAAAATAGCACTTTTTAGATTTTGACAATTTCGAAAAACGGAATTTTCTAAATAAGTAAACGTCACTCGGTATATATGATAGGGGCTAAATAGGTTTTTAGACAAGCACAAATTATTGACGTGTAAAGTTTTTTTGAAAAATCTAAAATAATTTTTTTCTCATATGATGCCGACCTTTTGGGGGTCACTGTATACCCAATACCTTCTTCCATGGGTATTAAAACTATACAAAGTGCTCGTAATTTGCAAATTTAATGATTTTGTCTTAGTAAATGAAGCACGCTATGTATCTCTGCATTTCTTAAAAACTCTTTCAATAAACTTTCGCCTAATAGCTTATTTAGCACCCCTAAATTCAACTAGTTTTCAGATTTAATTTATTCCAGCATTTCTCGGGTTTTTGTGTCAGCAATGGCTGGATTTTTATTTTCTAAACCTAGTTTGTGATTCCTTTAAATAAAGCATTTTAGGGGCCTTACACTGTTTTCTTATACTCACACTCGCATAGTTGGAAAACAGTTGAATTCAGAGTTATCCAGTAAGATATCAAAATAAATCTCTTTAAAAGGGCATTTCAAAAATACTAAAATGTGTAGTGCGTTTCCTTTAAAAACCTTTGAAATCATTAAATTTGCAGATACCTTGTATAGTATGAATGCCGAAATCACCATTTTACACTCGAAAGGCAATTCACAAAAAACGTAATGTTTTATTTTTTATTTCAGTATCTACAGCAGCTGCCTGAAGTTTAGCATTTTGTGCATAAAATCGGTAACGTCTCCAAAACAGTTCATGTTAGACCCATACAAATTTATATTAAAACTATTGGTATTTCAATGCAAAGCTTTTAAGCTTCCTAAATATAGAGTAATAACTTTGGTTCGCCACACTTTTTGAGCCACCCTGTATAATCAGAAATATTTTAGTAATATGCAACACTTTCGTACCTTCAACTTTTATATAAGCTATTTTAATGTAAATCTCCTAGTTTTAGAGATATTTCCCACTCCGCATCGTTGACGGATCCTGTATTAAATGTCCAGTGGCAGGCGGTTGTATTGTATTTACTTAAATCCATTACTAGCGATAAGCCCCCGTGCGCGTTTGCCAAGTCTCTGAGGCGTAACAGTATGTTTCATAGATAGAGGCGAGTACTACTGGCGCACCTTGTTAGGTGTATATGTGTATTACATGGTCGCGCCATCTAGAATAACCTCTACCAACTCAAGTGTATAACTGAATATGTGTACTGTCAAACTCACCTCCACCAAAAAATCTGTTAAATCGATGCTTGTTGCACCATCTGTTGAATGGAACACTTATACATGGGGATACTTAGTCGCCTCCGATTTTTCGTACTGGCCTCCAAAAATGAGGCCAGTTCTTCGTTTCGACGTATGCTTTCGGAGGCGAGTTTGACGTTTTGCATATATATATCACATATTCTAGATAAAAATAAGTCTAAAATTGAACTTGAACTTCTACATTACCTTGAAGATAAACGGACCACCCTGTAAATGCTGGACGATTGCCCGAATATGAAATAGATATTTATGTATTTAGTGTGTAAAGAGAGCCATTTTGGTATGAGGATGCGCGTTTCGTGCCGAGCGGAAGCGAGGCGCGAAAAAGCAACCGAATACCAAAATGGCTCTTTACACTCGAGATACATACAAAATTTTTTCTACGGTCCTAAATAAATAACAAAATTGTTAAATAATTGAAATTTCGATACACACCATTTGATGAAGTCGTTGTACCGCCGTTCATAAAGGCCGCGCGATTTGGCCGGCAACAACACTCGTTGGTTGCTGTCTGGGTCGCTTCAAATACTTCAGGCGGGGTGTAATTACCTTCAGATTCCATCTTCAACTTCACAAAAACTCACAAACTCAATAAATCTGTTGCGTGATGATGGAAGCACCGTGATGCAATTGTCAATAATTTTAGCCAGTTCCAGAAAAATGACGAATTAAATTAATAATCAGGTTAGCCATGGCGATGCGTAAAGTAAAATGAAGTGACGCGATTATTTCATTAAGACATTGTTTACGTGGTTGCGATGCTAAAATGGTTACTAGGGAAAAAAATTGTGAATCGCTAACTTTTCGCATTGACAGTGGGCGCTTAATAGTCAGTTTTAAAGGTGATCGTAGAAAAAAGCTTTTCATGCGCTATAATACATGCTTGCCATCATCGGCCACAGTAGAACGATTATTTTCATTCGCTACACTGGTAAACAGACCACATGCCCTGATAGATGTCAATTTTGAAAAACTTATTATTTTGAAAGCCAATAAAATAGGTCTTTAAAAAAATTTGTGCTTTGTTTTTATCCTTGTTTCGCCATTGCATTCCTCTGCACTCTGTACGTGCAACACTTAACCTCAGTTTCATGTTTTGCTGCAACTGATACTCAAGTGTAACTAAACAGAGAATTCGAACGTCAACGTTGTAAGAAAGGTGAAGCCGGTCATTTAGTAAGCAGCGAGGCGATAAAAACGAATTATATATTGATTAATCACACTAATCTTGTATTGTACGACGCCACCGATGAACTACTGTTCCTAGAGTCAGTAATCTTGGAGGGAGGTGCGAACAGCTGATCGTTTAGACTAAAAGTACCTTTAAACGTTGCCAGACCTTTATTGTTTGGCTTCAACAGCATTTGGCGCCAAGATTATTTTTAGTTTGTTTTTAATCGTAAACAATCGTTAAACAAACGACATATCTACCTAACAGCCTTCACACTCGAAGGAAATTATGTATTAATCCCCGCTTCGCCAACCGGTCAATACATTTTAGTTTGACCCTTCCCGCAACACCTGCAAGAATCACGAATATGGTTTAGTGTCAAAACGTTACCTTCATTCACAAAACAGTTGGAGTTAAAACACCTCTATTCGACATTGATGTTAGGACCACGATAAACATGCAAACTAAAACGAATTAGGCCCCAAATTGCTGTAGAAGTGTAAGGTATTTGACATGTTAGCGATCCCTCCCTCCAAGATTACTGACTCTAGGAACAGTAGTTCATCGGTGGCGTCGTACAATACCATATATGTATTATACATATATTGCTAGTAGGGCCTCGGAACGCCCGAAAACGTTACGGCGCCGACATAGTTTCACTTAGAGTATAACGCGTCTCGTGCGCATGCGTGAGAATTCGAACTCCGCCTTTAGAAGCGAATTTGAAACTTGACCACTTCCCCATTGGGCGGACGAGCCGCCGCGCTTGCGCACAGCTCACCATTATACATTGAAAAGTTGGTTGTCTGTCTCACTTCCTTCGTGAGTTTCCCACTCATAGCCGCTAGCAATATAGTAAGTATTACATATATGGATTATTATTTTTAGTGTTTTAATTTCCGCCTCAAAAGTAGACCCACTGTCTAATCTTTCTTTTAATTTGCAGCCAATTATAATTCAAATAATATACATGTAGGCACTTACCAATACAAACATCCAAATGAGTCACACTACTTAACCACAGATTATATATACCATATATGTAATACTTCTATATGGCGTGTTCCTACTCAAGCGCTGTATACTAGCGTTCACGAATTAAGTGAGACAGAATGATTGCAAGTTCCTGCGCGCGTAACTTCGTGGCTCGTGAAATGGCCTTCGCTTCGGCGTCGGATAGTGTCGTACCACGCGGATCGTATTTCTGGCAACCAAACAGAATTAGCACTTGCGCATTACGCACAAATCGCAATCATTCTGTCCTTCTATTTTCTCTGACGCCCTCTCTCTTCAACACGCCATATAGAAGTATTACATATATGATATATACCTAGATGTTTAAACTCAATGGACATGAGGTACCGCTGAAAGTACTTCTGTACGCGCGTGACAGATGGCGTAAGTCATTGCGTTACCTAGAAATGTAGCTGACCAAATATTGGTTCATAGCAAATGTATTCGCTGCATGTTTGGACCAGCGTATTTGCAAACCGCACAGATGAACGCAGATAATAATCTAGGAAAGGGATTATTCCCAGCGTGTTATTTTTAAGTAAACAGTTCAAGTGTAGTATACTACAGTCAAGCTGGCCACCAGTTGCAAGTAAAATTAAAGATTAAAGACCTTCATTTGAAGCTAGTTTTGACGACATTTCCCTAACTACTTCATAGCAAAATGTAGTTTGTATTATTGCGAGTTAACTATTGTTACATGTCATTTTTAACTCATATAATTTTTAATAAGTAAGCAACAAGTGAACAATGCATAACCTGCACTAAAGAAGCTTGAAGATTTTGGTGTATTCTGTGTGGTGTTAGATAAAAAGTGATGAATTATTAGTTAATACCGCTTTAAACAATGCCACTAAGTCAATTATATTTTACTACAAGTTATGCATTGTTGACTAACTCATTAAAAATGATATGCCTTAAAAACGACATGTGGCTACTTCTTATTTCTAAAACAGCAGTTAACCCGCTTACTACCAATAATGTAAATTACATTTTACTATGGATAAGTTAGGAAATCGTCGATAAAATTAGTTCAAGTGATCCACTGCAAATGAACGGCGGTGTATATAAAAATTCAGGTATGCTAAACGAAAAAAAAATAAATGTCAAGTAAAAACTTTATTTTCCAAAAACCGTATAAAATATAAGTAACATATTTATACGAAGACAATAATAGAAATAAAAATACGTAATTCAACACAAGCACACTTTTATAAAACAATATATTGCAACTATATTGTACACAATAAAACAAGTACTTTTTCATCAAACAACCGCATATATCTTACGAATTATATAAAAATAGATTTACATTAAGCTACATACACGATAAAAAGTGTGACAAAAACTTTATTTTCAAAACAGTTTGTACTAGTTAAAGTACTAGAAATGAAAATACTTCATTTAACAATAATTCAACATTTTAAAAATTGTCACTGAATTTTAAAATTGCGTAAAAATACAGTTGCTTTAAATTAACACAGTCAAACAAGTATAACGTCGAAAATACTATAAATAACGTATTAATAAGAAATTAAAATACCAACTTAACAGAAGTAGTAGGTAGTACGCCTTTATCAAACAGTTTAAAGAAAAAAAATCTGGTGTGATACACTCACACAACTTCCTTTTACAGTGTTCTTATAATTAATCAAAAATTTAATTTTTAATTTTTAGCCATTAGTCAAAAATTTTCAAAAATTACAAATACTACAAAAACGGTACAAAATAGAGCGTTAGTTGAAGAGACAAATTTTCTCTAGAATTTTAAGATGAATTCAAAAATGTAATAATATACCTGGTGTTTTATTTAAAATAGGAGTTAATAAAAATAATAGAAAAAAAAACAAAAGAAACCCACTTTAGAAGTATTCAACTGGAAAATCACCTATTTCACATCAATACACATTAAAAATGTAGTAAAAATGTAAAGTTTAAAAAAAATCGATAGAGCCGTTTTTGAAAAAATCGAAAAAAACTGAAAAATCACAAGAGTAAACACCTACTTCCGGTTATGCGATTTTCTTCAAAAGCTTGCTGTCTCATCTACATAGTACAAAAAACTTATATATGAAGTTTCAACGCCATACCTCTTTTCGTTTTTGAGATATTCTGTTCACAGACAGACACACAGACACACAGACAGACAGACCAATGAAAAAAAATATGTTTTTTGGGATCAGGTGACTCTAAAACGTGAAGATCTGTTGAAAACTCAATTTAGAATTTTTGGGGTGAATCCAATACTTCCTTTATAGTAAAAGGAAGTAATAAAAATCTGTATAAAAATTTAATTACATTAAATTACTACAGTAAAAGAAGTGTGACATACTCGTAATATAAAAATGAGATTGATTTTAAAAACAACTCATGAATACTTAACATACATTAAACAGAAATAGAACAGTATATTACAGAACAAGTTTAGAAAAATAAAGTTTTACTAAACGAATATAGCTTGATTGAGTACGAGAGAGCGAAGCGAGCGAGTAACTTAAAAAGCTAGATAAGTTTAGTAAAACTATTTTCTTACGAAGTGTGTATACTATTTTTTCGCACTTTGTATTAGTATTTATAAACAAACATTTATATAAAGGCATTATACCACATGTCCATTAAAAAAAGCGGCTGTGGAAATTCAAACGTATGAATAATATGTTCATGGCACTGTAAGTCTATGTCAAATTCGGGGTTAGCAGGTTAGGTTTTGCATCAGTTTGTGTCAAATTCGAGGTTAGCAGGTTAGGTTTTCTGTCAGTTTCGACACAGACTGACACAAAACCTAACCTGCTAACCTCGAATTTGATAGTGATATTACCATATAGTAAAGTGACATTTCTATGCACCAAAGTGCTACTTTATTAAGCGATTTTGAATTTAGTAAAATAACACATTATTATACAAAATGCGAAAATAGTATATTGCAATACAAGTGCGGAAAGGCAGTTATTTCAAACGAAGCACAGAAAGTGCTGCTGTAAACACTTTATGTGCTTCGTTTCCATAGCAACGATCCTTAAATGAATGAATGTATATTTTGTATATTTAACTTATGGACGTTTAATTTTTATCAAATAATTTAAAATGTTTAATTTATTATATTGGTTGTTCTACCAGTTCACCTCTTTAAGAACTTATTAAACTTTATAACTTATTTTTACGTCCCGGATATGCACCTGAAATATTGCCTCACATTTCAATATATAATCTTTGACTTGACTGCTAGAAAAATGACGAAGGTTTTGGCATCTTTTTCGAAATATCATCTTTTTCCTGCTTAAGTGTTATTTAGAGCGTCACTAGAGTAAACTTTCTTTTTTTCGCTCATATTTTTAACAATTCACTGCTGTAAGAATCACAAAGTAACCACCAACAAAAATATATATCACTCTAAACGGTTTAGACAAAACCTGTTGCGTCGAATATGCCTGTATAATTTCATGAAGAATGAAAACGGGACTTCCCCGTCACGCATTCAATAATATGGTACTTCGCCGCGACGTAATAATATAGAGCTGTAGCGAATTGTTTTATTATTCATTCATTCGAGCTAAGATTTTATCAATATGACTTAAAAGTATGAACAATTATTTATTTCTTGCAGTATTGATAAAGTAAACTATATTTTGAAATCAAGTAGTATCAACTTAATTTAATTTTTCAATTTTACTAATATGTGGATTACATAACAATTTTCGATTTTTTTCTTAACGCATGCCGGGCCCCTCTAGCCCGGGGGCTCTGTATCATTGCTACAACGGCAGCTACATCCCTATATTTTGTAATGTACCACTTGACTAAACGATTTTGAATGTAGAAAAATAGTTTATTCCCTATGTAGTAACGTCTTTACTTACTTTTAAAAAGTTGGAAAATGAACTATTGCCATCTTTGATTTCCCAACCGTTCGGAAAGGTAGTTATCATGACGCCGCCGGTCGGAAAGTAGTAATCATTTCCAGAGCGCCGTCATGGCAACTGATTTTCGCAGCCGCGGCTAAATCTTGCCATAGGCATGGGCCTTGTCTCTGCTAAAGTCAAGGTGCGAATTTAGGGTAGCTGCAGTTTAAGATTTGTGTGTACTCATTACAGAAGTCCCCTGTGTGTATGATCGTAAAAATGAGATTTATTCCACCTGTAGACAATAATATTGAATTTGAATTTCCCGAAGAGTATTTCTTTTATCCATGGCTTAAAATCCAATTTCACCCCTTTTTTAGAACCGCTGATATAACAGTTCGGTTCAAAAGATTTTGTACCGAGTACCATATATGTATTACTTACTATATTGCTAGTAGGGCCTGGGAACGGCTGAAAACATTACGGCGCCGACATAGTCTCACTCTGAGTATTACGCGTCTCGTGCGCATGCCTGAGAGTTCGAACTCCGCCTTTAGAAGCGAATTTTAAACTTGACCGTGAGGTTCACCTCCCCCCCCGCACGGACAACACGCTTGCGCACAGCTCACCAAATACATCGAAGAGTTGGTTGTCTGTCTCACTTATGTTGTGACCTCCCAACTCATAGCCGCTAGCAATATAGTTGATATTAAATATATGCCGAGTACAAACAAATCTTAACGTGAAGCTAACCTAAATTCGCACCTTTTATAGCCTTATATAGCGGAGACAGGGCCTACGCCTATGGTAGGATTTAGCCGCGTCTATTTTCGCCGCCTTGTATTATTATTTGATTAACGTCAGCTTTTTCCATTCTTGTTAAGACTAAAATTTTTCTGAATAAAATAGTAAGTATGCATTCCTCGGTTGTAATGAAATGCTTTCCACCTCGGTATGTAATGTACTCTTACCATTACCATATGAAATGAGAACAAAAGTGTTATAATGACATTGTGAAAAAGTCATCCTAAAATAATTTCAAGTACCTATTCGAACTTTGGCTACGTTGATAGGTGGAGTGGGAACAGGTTAACGCTAGTCGTCTAATGCTGCATTAAGTACACTACGCCCGCGGAACTGTCAATATCAAAGATTATAAACATCTCCTAAGTGCACTTACAAATTCCATTTTTGTAAACTGTACAGGGTTATTCATTATAAATTACCCACCCCTTATCATCGTTATTATTGCCTATAGAAGAAAAAGTTTTAAATAAAAGTTATGTGATTATAACTGAATTTTGTTAAAATGCTATCAAAAGTACAGTGGCGTGCATAATTAAGGGGATACAAAAAAGTAATATATTTTTTTAAATGGAACACCCTGTATATTATTAAATTTTTGGAATGATCTTTCTTTCCTGATTTCAAAAATATACCATATGTTACCCCTACCTTATACCGTTTTTGAGTTATTAAACGTCGAATATCATTAACATTATTAAAGTAAGCTATGAAAATAACAACTACTTTGTTTGATAAGTGACATTTCTTTAATGAAATAATCAAAATGGTTTATAGTGAGGAAGAAAAAGTTCAAATATTTACTTGTTATATACAAAATAACAAAAATAAACGTGCAGCAAAAAGAGCATACAGGGTGTTGTATCCAAATCGTCCAACGGTAGGGGTAACATATGGTATATTTTTGAAATCAGGAAAGAAAGATCATTCCAAAAATTTAATAATATACAGGGTGTTCCATTTAAAAAAATATATTACTTTTTTGTATCCCCTTAATTATGCACACCACTGTACTTTTGATAGCATTTTAACAAAATTCAGTTATAACCACATAACTTTTATTTAAAACTTTTTTTTCTATAGGCAATAATAACGATGATAAGGGGTGGGTAATTTATAATGAATAACCCTGTACTTCACACCTAGTAAAAAAAGATATTATATACATAATCTGTAACCGCTTATACCGTTTACACAAGTTATTAATATTTTGTATTTTCCACTGATCTATTATTTGTTGTTTATATCTGTGATGCGAGGTATATAAAGCTCCCTCGTTGTGCCCTCTCATGCCTTTTCGAGAGGGCATAGTGAGCGTTATGGACTGCTCTGCAAGCTTTTCAAGTTATTTGTGTACTTAAAGTGGAAATTAAAACGTTGTATACACCACGGGCATTATTTGATGTTCATAGCACTCGGACGACTTATAAACCCTAGGGCCAGAGGCCCTCAGGCTTGTTGTCGCCCTCGAAAGGGCATAAACATCTACATAATGTCCATGGTACATAAATAATTATTAATATTATTTACGTTCACATTGGTTTAAAACTTGAATAGTAAATTGCACACGTACTAATAACAGACATTTGAGAATATTTAACTCCATCGGGTTTGCAACTATGTCGTATGTGGCAAACAGTGTTGCCAGACATACCATAAAAAATAATTTAGCTAAAATATACCATAATTTGCAATTTCATACCATATACCATTATTTCAAAAAAAATCTAAAAATTATAGCAAGACGTCGATCTCCACCTCCAAAAATGAAATTACGCGTTATTATTCATCTGCTGATTAACAAGCACAGACATTTGAACTGGGGGTTCTCCTAAAACGGTAGGTAGTGTTAAGAAGGTCATGCCTATTAGGTATTATTTCATGACAGTTCGAAATATGAAATCACTTGCAGTCGTTTCGTTATCGTTTTTATTACTGAATGCTGGATGCAGGGCGTTTAGTTCGGTGCCTTGGGCGGTGCTGTGCTGGGTTTAGTTTATTCTAAATTCAGCTCGTAGTAAGTAAAGTCTACACATTACCCTTTTTTCTGTGACGTCAGAAATAACAAAACATAGCGTTTAAAACGTATGTCTTGAAATTCAAAAACATAATTTAGATCGCAGGTAGTAGACTTTAGAGAGAATTTGACATATACCTAGTGTAAGGGAAGATAGATAGACGGGTTGGCCTTACCTTTTGGCGACAGTTATATTTGATATTTTTCCGGCTGGTAACTATCGGCCTAATGGGCTAACTAGTCGCGAGGGTCGGGGTTCCAACTACGCTGAAAATAACACTAAACGAAATACGAAGGGAATGGGCGCCAGGTCCTCGACATCGAATCATCCTTGTGCCGGACCGTTCACAAGGTCGCCGATAAGTCCAGCAGATTAAACAAAATCAAAGCAACGACCAATCAAAATATCACAGCGTTATTAATATTGGTACTATAGTGCAACAAAATAACAAGTTTAAGTCGAACACAGACAGGCAAATCATCAACCAAAATCTAACAAAATACAAGCAAATCAATTAACCAACAATATAACACATTAAAATCGACAAAGGCACTGCATCATTATATTTTATCTATATCAATCAACGGCTAAAAGTAGGACATCCTGAACTATAATCTATCACGAATAAAGAAAGTAAGTTGCTACCCAATTGGCAACACAAGTACAATAATTCGCACGCATACTGTGAGGCAGAGTGCTGCGAAAACTAGAGCTATGCAAGCAAAAATGCTAACTACAACCCCGAATGTTAGCTTACAGTTTAAATGCGACGTCAAGATTTCAAAGGCTCGAAGCCCGCTGTTACGGTTGTATGATCATACAGGGCGTGGCAGTTTCTGTTTTAAACTCATCAAGTTCTTATATATGACTAGTAAAAGCAACGGCTTGAATTATGCTCCTAACAAAGCTAAAACAACAAATTGCCAAGATCGATTTTACGAATATCTAAAGTTTGAGCATTAAGTTACCGTGGGCGCTTCGCTGGCCACAACCTACACCCTAAAATGACGTTTGATAAGTACAAGGCTAACCTCTGCAACTAAACTTGGTGCATACAGAAGTTATAGTTCTGTAAAACACAGCTGGCCTGTAATCTAGTTAAGCTAAACTGTCTTAAAATATTTCAATAGCATATCTGAATGTTACATTACGTTACAGGGCCCAGTTTAAGGCGGTCTTCATCACATTTACTGCAATCCAACGGTAAGCAAACCTAAGCGTAGCAAACAATTCGATAACACAAAATATCTACGATCTTATATCACGAGCATGGCTAATACAGCTACCATAAAAATAGTATACTCTACAGATTACACGAAGCGCGATACGAATCATCAAATAAGCTCAAATGAAAACTACACAATAAATTCGATTCGGCAGATATGCCATAATGCCAGTTACACACAAATAATCCTACAATGCAAATACTACTATATGAAATGCCTACAATTAGCTAAGCGGTTGTTACTCTAGTACACATATACACACCTCTAGTCATGTTACATACGATTCACTCGTGCTGCTTTCCAGGGCCGAACGTAAGCCACCAGCTTCTCGGAAGCACCTAGTGCGCCAAGGATGCACGGAGCAGAAGCCGTCTTCCAACAGCATAGCGAAAATCGTGGGGAGGACGTCCGGAAGGCGATGCCAGCACCATTTGCCTCAATACACATAGCACCAAACGAGGTAAGCGAGCCAATAACAAATAATAAGCATTTTCCTGGGTGGATCCAAAAATCAATGCGATTCCAGATTTAATGCAATCCCGGATTAATGGCTAAAAATACAAATTTTCCAAATAGATTACGGCGTTCAAAAGAGGGAAACGTAGGCAAACACCATGTACGAACCTTAAGATGTTGTGCAGCCAACTCGTTAAGCCAAGCGTGCGAAGAGTGAACGTCCCATGAAATCCGTCGGTGACGAAATGAACGCCGGAGACATCAATACCAATCCCCGAAGCATTCAAGCAGGGAAACGGGGCCTCTAAATCCTTCCAACTATGAAGATGGCTACCAAAGCCGTGAGACCAGATCCCCAGAGGAAGCGCTTCAAACTTTCACGACGCAAGACTTGCCAGGAAATGGCCGAAAAATGCTCAAAACCAGCCCAATTCAGCTTATCAAAGTTCCCAAAAATTGGAAAGTTGGCCAACGTCAAAACTAAAGAATGCAGAGTGCTCTGAACTGATAACACCAATTTAGCCTTAAGTTTGAAATTAAAGGTAGACGTTAACAAGGTTGCCTAGCCAAAGTAAAGTATTGTATTATTTAGGAAAATAAAGTAAATGACCAAATCTGACTAATTTATTTCAATAAATAAATAGGAAAATGTGAAAATGAGCGTAACACTAACCTTTAATGCAAGGGATGTTTATTTAAGCACATTATTCAAATCAAGACATTCTTGACCTATGTAATTCGAAGTTTCTCCCCTTCGAAGAAGTCCCTAACGCTTAAAATAAGATTTTAGGCTTGGTCGCTTCCTTATTATCGCGCGCTATTTTGCTGTCATTTTGGACAAATGTCACGTTGACAGTATTATAAAACAAGCCGTACTTAAAGGCGACCTGACCAAAACCTGCAGATTTTTTGTTTCGTCCAGTTTCTTATTGTTAAATAAAGAGAGAAAATTGTTACGTCACAGCAAAAGGGTAATGTGTAGACCTTACCACTGTACGTAGGACGTAGTGTTCATGGTTAAGCGGAATATTGTATTCTTTATAGTTTGAATTTTTTGTTATATTAAAATACAGAGTGGTGTCCAGTAATTGAGTGTAAAAATGGAGGTTGATAGTGGTTACATCAGGATACCACAGGTAAACTGAATTGAATCTCCCGCCTAGCAATATCTAACTTGGTTTTTTTCAGTTCGTGACGTAAAAACGACGCGCTACTATCTTTTGTCTTGGCTTCCTGTGAAAACTGCAAATCCTGGCATGAATCGCATTTTCTAGTGACGCCACGGGATTTTCTGGAATTTGGACGTATCTGGATGCTCGGAAACACGATGAATCTTTTCAGCAAGGTGTATTCTCGAAGTCCACTGGCTTTCCAGTTCATATTCATTGTGCACATAACCAACCTTTTGCATTATTTACTTACATTTGGTCCGGCTTCAAATATGCTCAAACCTATCATATTACTTATATTATATTGGCCATCTTAAATATTTCTTTTACTCAAACTTCAAATTTAATTCTTCCGAAACCTGCTTTTCTTATGCTAGTCTTTATCCCTCTAATTATGCTCTTTGCATCACATTTTCAATGCATTTAATAACTTCAACTTCTGTCTAGATAGCAATTAAATAAAATATTTCAACTCTGTGCTTTAATTGACCTTTTTCAATATTTCTCTATGCATACAGAATTGAATTGCGAGCATTAAACCATCTCAGTATATGTATTACTATTTGCAATTTATTATGTTAATGTTTCATTTAATTTAGCTAAATGAAAGTAATGCTTACCCAGTTTTTTCAATAAATATAATAGGTGCATATTTATGTATTAATGTTTATACTTTAATTCCTTTGTATATAGTGATTAATCGAATGAATGTGGGTATTTAGTTTTCAAGGATATTTCTATGATATTTCTAATATTAAAAATAATCCCTGAAAATAAATCTTGACTATACCTTAATTTGTTTCCAAATACCATAAAATTTACGTTGCTGCTACCATAATTTATAACTGAACAATGAACATCTGGCAACGCTGGTGGCAACCCTGATTGCATTCGTTCCAAAAGTGTTGGGGTTGGTGTTTTGTCGAATAAAAAGTGACTGATAATTCATTTTTAACGCCTCGCATCTTACTAAATGACCGGCTTCAACTTTCTGACAACTTTGACGTTCGAAATCTCTGTTTAGTAATTTAGTTACACTTGAGTATTAGTTGCCGCACAACATTTATGAAACTAAGGTTAAGTGTTGCACGGTTCAGGCGAAGAGTAATTAAGTATAATTTTTTTACTTTGCAGATGGTTGAAGGGGCCACAATTTCATTACTGAGGTAGTTACAGACTGTTCCACCCAGTGTATAAACATTTCTCCTTGTTTATTTAAGGTAAATTGCAATCAGTCAACTCTAGAACAAAGGTCACCACCTATACCAAATAAATCCCATGCACATGAATAGAACAATTGAAAAAATAACATCCGACTCATTAATGGGTACTTTAGACCACTCCAATGACCAAGTAAATAGAGCCCGAGCGAGGGGCATCCATGGCGACATATTATTTTGCGCTCCAAGTGTTATAAAACCACATTCTACAATATGTAAAAACAACAGGACAAAATAAATTAAGCAAACAAATATTATTATAGTGATAATACTATTTCATGATATCAACAATATCACTTTTATAAATATAACAAATTGCAGTCGTTTTGTATACATAGTCTAATTTTGCACCGTTACCGTAAACTTAAAAAGTCACAAAAATCATATATTTTGTCACTGTAAAGGTCTAAAAGCATGTGCCCATAGCATACGCCACCTTCGCCATATCCTAGTTTCCTGTCTGATGGTAAATGAAGAGTAGATTAGTAGTTACGATACTCCTGTGCTCCGATGGCTGTTTAAAGTAGTTGCAATAATATGTATTTATTACAGGTGTGGTATCCAATATGTTCCAGTAATCGTATATTGAGTGAAGAAGTATTACTTTCCAAGCCAATAGTAAACTGGCCATAATGATTACTAATCAAGAAACAGGAGATATTAATTTATTTTATAGTTCAACAACTTTGTCGCATAAATTAAAAGACTTAGATTACGATGCAGATATTAACAAATTATCTATCAAAGAAGAATTCGTCGGAACAACTAACGACATGAGTGTTTATTCAGAAATTGATATTAAATGCGAGTTTGACATTAAAGACCAAAGTTCTGTGGCTCAAAATTCAACAGGACCCAATCAGAGTTTGATTATGAAGCCTACTATGGGTGAAAAATCATTTTCCTGTTTTGTTTGTGATTATAAAACAGCCCGCAAATACAGTTTAGTTACGCATATGAAAACTCATACAGGTGAAAAACTTCATTGCTGTTCAATTTGTGGTCACAAAACTGCCCACAAACATAATTTAGTTAAGCATATGAAAACTCATACAGGTGAAAAACCATTTTCATGTTTTGTTTGTGATTATAAAACAGCCCGCAAAGATAAATTAGCTTTGCATATGAAAATTCATACAGGTGAAAAACCTCATTCTTGTTCTATTTGTGGTCATAAAACTGCCCGCAAACATGATTTAGTTTTACATATGAAAACTCATACTGGTGAAAAACCATTTTCATGTTTTGTTTGTGATTATAAAACAGTCCGCAAAGATAAATTAGCTTTGCATATGAAAATTCATACAGGTGAAAAACCTCATTTATGTTCTATTTGCGGTCATAAAACTGCCCGCAAATATGATTTAGTTTTTCATATGAAAACTCATACAGGTGAAAAACTTCATTCATGTTCTATTTGTGGTCATAAAACTGCCAACAAACATAGTTTGGTTTCGCATATCACAATTCATACAGGTGAAAAACCATTCTCTTGTTCGGTTTGTAATTATAAAACAGCCCACAAGCGTAGTTTAATTTGGCATATGAAAACTCATACAGGTGAAAAACCGTTCATTTGTTCTGTGTGTGATTACAAAACTGCCCGCAAACATAGTTTAGTTTTGCATATGAAAACTCATACAGGTGAAAAACTTCATACTTGTTCTATTTGTGGTCATAAGACTGCCCACAAACATAGTTTAGTTTCGCATATGAAAACTCATACAGGTGAAAAACTTCATTCTTGTTCTATTTGTGGTCATAAAACTGCCCGCAAACATAGTTTAGTTTTGCATATGAAAACTCATACAGGTGAAAAACTTCATTCTTGTTCTATTTGTGGTCGTAAAACTTCCCACAAACATAGTTTAGTTTCGCATATGAAAACTCATACAGGTGAAAAACTTCATTCTTGTTCTATTTGTGGTTATAAAACTGCCCACAAACATAATTTAGTTTCGCATATCAAAACTCATACAGGTGAAAAACTGTTCTCTTGTTCTGTTTGTGATTATAAAACTGCCCACAAATATAGTTTAGTTTTGCATATGAAAACTCATACAGGTGAAAAACTGCATTCTTGTTCTATTTGTGGTCATAAGACTGCCAACAAACATCATTTAGTTTCGCATATCAAAACTCATACTGGTGAAAAACCGTTCTTTTGTTCTATTTGTGATTATAAAACTGCCCACAAACATAGTTTAGTTTCACATATCAAAACTCATACAGGTGAAAAACCGTTCTCTTGTTCTATTTGTGGTCATAAAACTGCCCACAAACGTAGTTTAGTTTCGCATATCAAAACTCATACAGGTGAAAAACCGTTCTCTTGTTCTGTTTGTGATTATAAAACTGCCCGCAAACATAGTTTAGTTTTGCATATGATAACTCATACAGGTGAAAAACTTCATACTTGTTTTATTTGTGGTCATAAAACTGCCCACAAACATAGTTTAGTTTCGCATATCAAAACTCATACAGGTGAAAAACCGTTCTCTTGTTCTGTTTGTGATTATAAAACAGCCCGCAAAGATAAATTAGCTTTGCATATGAAAACTCATACAGGTGAAAAACCTCATTCTTGTTCTATTTGTGGTCATAAAACTGCCCGCAAACATGATTTAGTTTTACATATGAGAACTCATACAGGTGAAAAACCGTTCTCTTGTTCTATTTGTGGTCATAAAAACTGCCCACAAACGTAGTTTAGTTTTGCATATCAAAACTCATACAGGTGAAAAACCGTTCTCTTGTTCTGTTTGTGATTATAAAACTGCCCGCAAACATAATTTAGTTACGCATATGAAAACTCATACAGGTGAATAACCATTCTCTTGTTCTGTTTGTAATTATAAAACAGCCTGCAAGCATAGTTTAGTTACGCCCTTGAATATAAAACAACAGGACGGAGTTTTGTCTTTTATTGGCCATACTTAAAAGTGCGACAGAAGTCGCCATTTCCAGATATACGACGAAAAGACACGGAGAAAAGGACGTGCAACAAACGGACGTACGCGACAAAAGGACGCGCCTATTTAGGGCACGTGATGAATGGACGCGTCCTTATAAATTTCCTAAAATTTCATGTTAGAATAAGACTAAGTTAATTATGTATTAATAATTATTAATTACAAATACAACAAATATTTAAAAAAATATATATAAATGAGCACTTTAGAACGCGTGATGAACAGCCGCGTCCTTGTAATTTCCTGAAATTTGAATTTAGAATAAGACTAAGTTAATTATTAGTAATTATTATATTTGAATGCGTTAATATAAATTTAATTTTACATAAAACAATAATACGTACAAATACATCAAATGTTTAAATATATTGTTATGGTACAAATAACGTAGTTGTTAGATAATAATAAAAATATGATAAATTTGGAAGATTAATAAAGGGTGTTTTTTTTAGAGGCGGAGAACTTTAAATTGAAATAAAACACATTACTGTTTCAATATGATTTCGGGCATCTGACCGCTACGGCTGGCCCGTACATGACGTAATCTGGAGGTCCAATTTTCACACACTCTTCTCAGTATATCAGGCATTTACAGGGTAGACATAAACATACTATATATCACCTGGTTAGCCTAGACTAAACGATACATTAAATATAGGGTCCAGCAAAAATAAAGGAGAGGAAGATATTTCTAAAACTATTAGTGTTACATAACTATTGCTTATGTAAAAGTTGTAGATACAAAGGTAACGCACGTTATTAAAATATTTTTGATTAAACGAGGCGACCGAAAAAAGTGTGGCAAACCTAACTTACTTATATTAGCAGAACGCCCTATATTTAGACTGCTTAAAAGTATTACGTCGGGAGGCTAATATTTTTAATATAAAATTGTGTGTCTAAAGTTAACCATATTGAATATAAGTATTAACAATGTGATCATTTTATCAACTAAACAGCTGATTGAAATATATATTGAAAATTTCGATGGTTGTGACAGCGATGCCAAAGATCAGGATCTAACGGGTGTTCATAAGCAGTCGTCATCCCAGTTGCTTTGAAAAACAAAATGTTATGTCTTTGATTAATTCGTGCAACACAATGAAACGTCATTGACTACTGTCATAGCGCATTTTTTCTCAATTTTAATAGACATACGTTTCTGAAGTCGAAACCTACTGGGATGACGACTGTTTATGAACACCCGTTAGAATATGTATATGTATTGCTACAACTTTACGTATCGCGCCATAATATGTACTGATTCGGGTTCTTACTCCTTATAACCTATTATTTTGTTTATGAATTTTTTATCAATTTAAATTGCCTTGTTTATTATTTGAATATTAATAATTATTCTTTGTGCTAGCTCCTGAAAATCAGGGGTGGATTCCTTTTATTTAGATTGCTTATTATTTTATTTATCTATTAATTGTATTATAAGTCAAAAATAACTTCTGTCAAATGATATGTCAAACAAATTTGAAAATTAAATGACAAATACCAGATCGTTTCATTAGTCACACAACAATATCAATCAGTAAGTAATTCTTTAATAATAAATTCACCTTTTAAGTCTTTATTTTCTTTTAGTGCTTACCCAAATACCTAAACTGACGCACCTTTAACTCGAACTTATCAATGTCCTGGATGTCAACCAAGTTGCTCCACTCTGCCTACTAGCACAACCGCTTCAGTCCCCAAACACAGCAAACAGCTCCAATGACAGACAAGATTTCCAAACTGACCAGAATCAGGGACACAAACTCCTACACAGCATGGAACCAAATACACCCTAACTGCATCCACCTAACTCCAACACTGCATCCTCCAAATCCCTCAAACGTGCTTCTTCCACCAATGGTCCTCCCTTGGAATTTTCTCCTAGCACCAACAGCTCGACGTAATCCAAATCAATCGAAATACAATCTCAAATGTAATTCTCCAATAAACTTCATTTAGTAGGTACTTTTCTCTATTTATTCTCCTTTGTATATTAGTTCTGCTCCCAGTTTAATTTTTCACCACATACTTGCAAGCTTCCTTAGAGTTATATCTCTTCTTCAATTAAATTTCATTTTCATATCACCACGCAAATTTAGCCTTACAAGTAACCCTTCTTAACCCTAGAACGCACAGGTGGCGTCATATGAGACACCACCTATTTAACTATGTAGTTTTTAGTGATTTGCTGTTATGTTATCATATTCATATTTTCAGTACCTCTCCAGCAGATTATTGTTGACATATCCCTTTCATTTTTAATTTCCAAAAATTGTTACAAGCTTTATAATTAATTTTTTAGTTACTTGGTGTCGCATATGACGCCATCTATGCAATCACGTAACAAGTTTTCTCGGTAGGTGTTGGTCGGTAACAATTTGCCATCTGTCAGTTTACGTACGTAATTTTCATAGTAACGTAGTGCGAAGTGGAATTTGTTAAAAAAGCTATCACTACTGTCTTTATAGGATTGCCAGTTAGCTCTTATACTTGAGCCGCCGAACAGATAGAGTTGAGCAGGCAACAAAAATAACATATTACAAAGGTCACCCGATAATATTTTAACTATAATTACTAAAAGGAACAGAGATGGCGACCTTTAATTAGAACTACAGTGCCTTGATAGAGACAGTGGCGACCATAGGCACAACTTGCCACAAAATGGCGGCCAATGGCCTACTAACTTTAATAAATTGAACGTTTTTGAATGGTCATGGTTACACAACGTATCAATAATATGTTGGTGGCACTGTAAGTGTATGTCAAATTCGAGGTTATCAGGTTAGGTTCTGCGTCAGTTTTGACACAAACTGACGCAAAACCTAACCTGCTAACCTCGATTTGGTATAAACAAACAAAAGCATCAACAAATTTTGTCTCTTAATGGCGGCCGATTCGAGCGACCAATAAAACAGAATAAACTCTATTGTCGCCTCTGTCTCATATAAGGTCACTGTATTAGAACTAATTTCAATTGACATTAAATATCTTTTTGAGGTTATGATGAAAATATCGAGAGATAAAAAAAATGATCCTCCGGGGGCTGTGGAAATTCAAACGTATGAATAATATGTTGGTGACACTGCAAGTCTATGTCAAATTCGAAGTTAGCAGGTTAGGTGTTGCGTCAGTTTTGACACAGACAGTGTCACCAACAATACACTTCAGTACTGCCAACTGATTCAGTCTATCCAGGGCCTGCTGCAATTGAGTTTTTAAAAAATCACACTGTAGTTACTTGTCAAAACTGTTTAACGTAGATATTAGTACCTGATCAGTTCCTTAGATTTAACAATTAATTTATTCATACTCATAAATAAATATTTTAACAACTTTAACTTCCGTTTTGCGCTTTAATATGCATCTATGCCGTCAAAATTAATTTCCAGATATTAGAAAAGGCGTATAGTAAATTTAAAGTGCCTCATTAAACAAAAAAAGGTGTGGTGTCGTATACAACACCACATATGCGTTAATGTAACTTTCTTAGATGTATGCGTTCTAGGGCTAATCTCCAAACATATTACTTTTAAAATAGGGTTTATTTTAGACTTTTCTATTACACCAAATTAATTACAGCCACATTTTTTAAAATTTGTTATCTTAATAATCAAAACAAAAAGTCCTTAATCATTTTCTACTTTTAACACTCTATATCCTTATTTTTGGTTTCTACCTACTATTTATAATAATTTATTTCAATTAAGTATTTGTCATTACCTTCAAACCTTTTTTTTTTAATACTACATTATATTTGAATCCATCTGTTTTTCAATTAGCCATATTTTATTCAATTATAAATTCTATTTTTATTTCTAATTGCATACTAATTCATATTCCCTAATCATATTTAAATTGATCCTGATTATATTTAACTATTGTAATCCCTTAATCATATTTTAAAATTGATTTTTATACTCCTGTTTATATCATTACAGTATATACAGGGTGTTCCATACATATACCGACAAACTTTGAGTGGAAGTAGGGGACATACATTGGTAGTTTTATTTTAAGAAAATTAGTTCAAATTTAATAGGCCATTAAGAATAATAAGCAGCTGCACTCTTGTTCATTTATTGAACTTGAATTATAAATATTTAAATATAAATAAATAAATATTTGTATAATCAATAGTACAATTTTAATGAATAAATGAATTTATTTAACTTTTACAAATTAATTGTAAACATTGAAATTAACAGTAGCTACTACAACTGAATGAATAATTTTAATTTTAACAAATTGTTTATAAACATTTAAGTTAACAGTACTACAACTGAATAAATGAATGATATTAATTTTTACAACTATTTATAAACATTTAAATTAACAGTACAATTGAATCTATGAACGATTTTAATGTTTACAAATTATTTATAAACATTTAAATTAACAGTACTACAACTAAATGAACGATTTAAATTTTACAAATTATTTATAAATATTTAAATTAATAGTACAATTGCTAATAGTAACCCCATGTGAGGAAGCACTTAAAGAAGTGCTAGTACTAGTTAAAGCAGTATTTGTACTGTTTAAAGAAGTACTAGTACTGCTCGCAGAAGTATTGGAGTTTGAAACAACATTTGGCAAGCAATTTTTTTAAATTTTCTAAAGAGTACTCAATGTAACCTTCAGCTACAGTAGAGGACTTCCATCCTCCATGTCGTTTAATTGTAGACATATTAGCTCCTGAATCTGCTAACAGAGATGTGGATGATCTTCGGAAACAGTGTCCGGTATATAGACTGCAATCTGCCAAATTTAAGAATGATACAATCCTGGAGGGTATATTTCCAAACTGATTTATGCCAACAACTTGAGAGGTACATTTTATTACTTGCGTACTTAATGAAAAATCGACGATGACTAATATTAGCTGGACGTAAAGCTACATATTTTCAATAAAACAACGGTGAAATTTCTTCGAACTTTGGTTTTTGTATCTGCTATGTTTACAAACAATGTGCTTCCTAGGTCTTCAATACTATCTACAGTCATCTGCCAAAGTTCTTCTCTGAAAGGGCTCCAAATGCACCCATAATTGTCGCAACCTGTAATTTATATTTAAAAATAAGTATATATTATAATAAATATATCTATTTACCTTTATTAATAAATATTGCTCGTATGGAGCCTCAGTAAGGAAATTAGCCTTCAGCCTTCCGCTTTAGGAATGCTATTAGTTTGTAGTATTTGCTTATATCTTGTTTGTCTCTTATATTAATTGTCACTTTGTTACGGTATTAAAAGAACTTTACGACACCCACCCAAGGTGAGCATCGCACCACTGAATCAGTCCTGGAAAACTGGCACACTTGCCCTGAAATCGGTTCGAAATAGGCTAATAGGCCACGGCTGGAACGCTCAGGGAGTCGGGCGTGAGTCACACGATACGTTCTGGGCAAGCGCGTGATGGCATAGTATATACAGGGTATGTCGAAATTATGAGGGCGCCACCAAGCCTGTCTTAACCCGGCTAACCGGGCCTGGACGGTTAGACGGGAGCGAAGCATGCACAAATACTCCGCCGATAGGATTACTCAAGAGTTGCAAGGTCAAATAACAATTTCGGGATTGCCTTAAGCAAGGATTATAATTAGGTGTCAATCCGACACGACTGCGCAGCTGTCTCACTCACCTGCACGCTCACAGCTTCCTCGTTCCGTCGTACAATAATCCGTACAATAAAGGGGCGTCTATCTGTAACAGAACATGCACAAGCCGAAACAAACAATAGTTCCCTTAACTAACCAATCATATATTGAACTTCGGGTTACAATGGGCAGCAGAGTGCGTCGCCCTGTATCTAAACTTAACCTATAATTAAGGGCACCAGCTGGCACGCGCGCTCTAAACTTAACGACAGATGTTGCACATTAGTGAACAGCAATGAGCAGTAATAGGTAGTAATGAGTACAAATATGCACGTTGCCTTATGCGGAGGGCAGCGAAGATTTACATTAACACTCGCGGCATGAACAGTCTGCAAGTCTGAAGGAATACACTAGCGCAGTAATGAGTAGTAATGAGTACAAATATGCACGTTGCCTTATGCGGAGGCAGCGAAGATTTACATTAACACTCGCGTTCACAGCGGTAATCAGGTTAAAGGCACATACCTTAATGCGTAGGCGGCGAGGGAGCCTGGTACAGTTGAGTTGCGACGAGCTGCAATCGTAGGTGGCAGGTACCTTCGGTGTTACAACGGCGAAAGGGGGTGAATGCACAACCGCCTCAATGGCGACGGGAGACGCGTCAGGACGCGTACAACGGGACGACGAAAAGAAAGGGGCCACTTTCGTTCTGCTGAACCAAATCCTCGTAGGTCGAGATGAAGGGGGCACGACCCCTCACTTACAGTAGCAGGAACTGGGCTCCAAAAACACCCACGTTACGCCGAAGACCACTCGACAAACTCCGACTCACAACCACCACACAAGCGCTCTCTGCAACGGGCTCCGGACGACTGCCACTTAAGGCGAAACAGTATATCACATGATTGCTGAAGCAGCACTTGACGGGAAAAAGGGCTGACGCCCCCGCCAAGGGCGGAAGCGCCGCACGAACTCACACACACTATCCGACCTCTTACTTGTTCGACGGCTCTCCGCTGAATGCCCCCAGGGAAGCGTTCGCAAAAAGGTCACCTTGGCCGCGTCCCCCACGTGACTAAACCTTGGCAGCCAATCGCAAGGCGATAAAATGAAACAAGCCAATGCGGGCCACGATGGTATCACGCAACAACAGCGTGCTATTCGGAATTCGGAAAAACGCCATCAGAGGAGAGCTCCAACCGACGAAAACTACCGCTTTTGGGGCTAAATATGTGCGAAATCGTGATTCTGGAATTAGGCGATGGAGCCAAATAAAGAACTAAAAGGGCTTAGCATACGGGCACGCTGCTCTAAAGCCTAGGTGGCTATTTAAAATACCAAAATGACCTAACTAACGGCGTGAAATGCAATTAAGCATCTGAAACAGCAAAATGACTTAACAACTTTCAACGTTGAAAAGTTAGACCAAAGGCTGGAAGATTTCCAAATTTTTGATTTATCTTCAAAATAAGCAAGAAGAACATTTTCGCTGTATTTTCCTTCAACATTTTTTGATTTACACCACTTGACGAATCTACTGTATGCAAAATCGTACTGTTTCTGCGATTTTGTAGGTAGTAAATTTTCTTTTCTGTAGCTCTATTAGTAGCTCCTTGTATATCAAGAGGTTCTTGGGACATTTTTAAAATGTTTCGCCACACAGAACACCTTTATTTACAAAATGTATTTAAAAACGGTTAAACAATATATGGCCGATATTAGATATAACTAACTCAGCTGTCAAGAATGTTCTTCATCACATTGCAGAGGCCTTCGAATTTGGTCTTGCCTTCCTCGTACTTCTTCTCTTCCTCCTCTTTGAGGAGCTCCAGGCCTTCTTTGGTGATGGAAACTAGCTGCTTGCCATCATATTCTTTCATTTGTTGCACAACGTATTCAACGATTGATTCTGTCATGTAAACTACATCGAAGCCACGCTTCTTGAAAAGCTCTACAAATGAGGAGCTGGCAATCTGTGGAGATTGAATTGGATCAGCATTGGGTGGTACAATTACAATATTTAGCAGATACAGACATCACATGGACTTTATAAAAATTTTGCAAGACTAATGGATTTTATAGACCAGTCAATTGATGTTCTTTGTTTGCAAAAACTACAACGGTTTTAAAATCAGTACAGATACATTGTATAATTCAAAGGAAAAAAGAATCTGCACTTTGAGTTGGAGGAAGAATTTTGATAAAGTTAAATTTCATTGGTAACCTCAAAGTTTTAAATAAAGCATTCACAATTACCATGTCTTTGCTTTTCCCAGTGACGTAGTAGATGTGATTCTGGTTGAGCTCCATGAGGCTGACATACTCACTAAGTGAGCATCTCTCGTCCTCACTTGCAGAAGTGTGATAACGCAGGAGGTCTGATAGCTCGGCCCAATTTTGCGAGTCTTCGTGAATGCCAAGCTTCAAATTCTTAGAGAGCTGCTTGTAGAAATTCTTGTCGTCTGTGAGTTCATCAAACAGCTCTAATTGACATTGAAATTCATAGCAAATTTTTCCAAGGCGTCGGAGGAGTTGGAGATCAATTCTCGAAGAAATATTTCCATGAGTAAAAGGTGTTGACCAACCTTATCAACTGAGCGATTTTAGCCTGGAAGGCAAAAGTTTCGACTTCACCGCTCTGTTCTTCAAGTAACTGAAACGGCACGCCGGTATTAGCCACATGGTAACAAAGAATTGCACAAATTGTGCAAGCTCTACTAAAATCTACACCGTGTAATTACAAGCAAGCTCTAAATACATACCATGAACATTTAAATGTTTATATGCACTTGTAATTATTAGTAAATGTAAAAAATCTAATCGCCAAATCGCACTTCCACCAGTTCAGTCGTCTCCTTCGAGCGTTCGTTTAGTCATTTATTGACTTGTTCGTGCACCGTCAGTTGTTTATATAGCCTATTGAATGTAATTATAACCGTCACAATTTTAAACATCTATTTAATCGATATTTATGAAATAACAGAAAATTTAAGGTCGTAGAAAAAATATTGTATGCAAACTCGTGCTAAAAGTGTTATTGCACTTGACTTGTTATGAAACTCAGGCTTCGGCTTCGTTTCATAATTTTCATGTCTCGTGCATAAACATCAACTTTTAGCACTTGTTGCATAAATATTTATTTTGGTAACTTACAATCTTATAAATAAACATTAATACTACAAACATATAGAGTTACATTTTTCTTTCTTTAATTATTGTAATAATAACCTAAAAATATTAAAAATTAGGACGAAAAATATTAATATTTATTAATATGTAACGGGTGTCTCATAATGTTTTGCTGTTTTTACAGAGCGCTGCTTTGGCAACGTAGTATAGTGGCTTTCTAACTCGGTATTCTCCAGTTAGAGGAAGGTTGCGGATTATTTAATAAGAATGTAGAAGTCGACGGGAGAACATGGCGCGCTCTTCATGGAGCTTTATTAGATAAACCAATAAACGTACTTGTGGCACTCCGTCTTTTTTGCAATCGGTTCAATATTCACCGTGTGACGATGCTCCGAGACGCAGTTTAGTGCAATCATGGTTAAACAAGAACCTGTTGTTCTGTACTTATTTAACCATGATCACTATGCAAAAAATATGATTTTAAAACTAAAACGTCTTACGACATATACAATTAACTAGTAGAATAAAAGTTAACGTTGTTAATTGTAAATTTTTTTAACAAAATGATGAATGCGCCTTGAAAAAGGTTCGCCTACGCCGCATTCTGGAATGACTGTCCCGATGTAAGTCGAACGCTTTATGGCAACCCTAATTCTATCATACATCTGACGAGCTGGATGAGGATGTTGATGTGGCTGTTGTGGTTGAGTTGCCAGAGTCCGATTCGTTGCTACAAACTAAAGAAAATTAGTACAAAATCATTTTAGTTGTAAAACATGGTTAGGATATTTTCTTACCCCATCAGGACTCTTATTAGGTCATTAAATTGTGTTGCTTCCTTATTGCTGAGGAAGTCGAACCTTAAATGTGGTTGTCAATGCAAAAACTATATATACTCTCGATTGCCCTGCTCTTCAATGTGTTCAATTTCATGTCGTTCTATCATAATCGATCATAAATGTGGATCCCTAATGAAGCGTATTACGATAGCTTGCCGATTGATTTCAATTGTCATCTCTTTCGCGGTCTGCAGTGCGTTATTATAACCCCAATGTAGAACCACATTGTTGATCACAACCATCTTCTTTATTCGTTTCTTGCGCCGTGTATGTTGAAACTCGCTCCACTCTTTTAGGTAACTTTGCAACTTCACATCCATTTTTAAATGTGTTTATCAGGTATAAGTTTTTATCTCAACAAATCGTCTACACGAACACAAAAAATACTGATCCAGTGTTGCCAACGAGTTAATAGTTATTTATTAGACGAGTGTGGAATGTTACACATTAGTCACGCAAGAAATATTAGCCATGAGACCGTTAGGTCGAGTGGTTAATTTTCTTACAATTATGAGTAATTTACCTGCTTTATATACTACATTAATGTCATAGTTTTGTAAGTAAGTAAGTAATTTTATTTCCCTTTAACAAATAATACAATGTATTGGGGAAAGAATGTACAGTGCCTTGTGATAAATACGAGTATAATTTAAATTAAAATTGAAAAGGTGCAATTTTGTATAATCAAAGTGAATCCACTGTCATTTATCAGGTAGATTGACAGTTGTAGAATTCTTGTAAACTATAAAAACTGTGTTTCATCAACTATTGTTTTAATCGCCATTTAAATTTTTTGAACGTTTCCAAATCTTTTAATTCTTCCGGTAATGCATTATAAATTTTATTCCTACGTATAAAGGACTGTTCACTGTTGATGTTTTTGTAGCCTGAGGAAGTCTGAAATCATTTTTCCGAGTATTATAGCTGTGTACGTGAGATGATTTAGTTAATTGACTTATTGTTAAAAATAAATTGGCATAGTTTGTAAGTATATAAATTAGTTACAGTAAAAATGTTTAGCTAACAAGCTTTCAAATTGTGAATAATACCCAATTTGGTAAATTTTAAATCTAATATTTTCCTGATAACTGAGCTCAGCTGCTTCAATTATGCCGTTATTTGTATTTAAATTTTTTTTTTCATTACTTGCTGGAGAAGTGAGTGTTATGTTAGCAGTCTTTTGACACTTTAATATTAATTTATTATCTGTGAACTATTGACAAATTTGATCTACAATATTAGATATATTTTCAAGCATATCACTTTTATTATCTTTTTAATTAACAATGTTGTATCATCAGCAAATAAAGTAAACGTGGAGTCCAAAAAATTTAAAGGTAAATCATTAATGTAGATGATAAATAACAAGGCCCTAATATACTGCCTTGAGGCACTCCACGTTTAACAAGTTTCAAGTCCGAATAAAATGATCGAATTATTCCTGAGCCGTTCCTGTATCGCATTTCGACCATTTGCTTTCTATTATTTAAATATGATTTGAACCATTCGTAAGCAACACCTCTTATACCATAAAAGTCAAGTTTTTCTAACAACAAATCGTCAAACGCTTTGGATAGATCACAAAAAATTCCGATTATATAACTGCTATCTTCCAATGCATCAGTTACTTGTTCAATAAAAGAAAAATTGCTTGAATTGTATGTATTTAGATTTTTTCTAAAACCAAATTGGCAGCTATTTAAAATTTGTTTTGAATCTAAATAAGGATAGTAACATACTTTATAGTCTTGGTGGACAATCATTAAAGGTTTTTTGATTATGGCAATTAACAGTTTGTGATCGATTTCGACAGTGAATTGTTTACCATAGACATACTGATAAAATTTTTATACCTACTCCAAAACATATCGCCAGTAATTCTTTTTCAATTTGAGCATAGCGCTTATGAGTTTCAATTAGTGCTCGGGAGCAATAGGCACATTGGTAGCGTTTTGTTATAAGATAGCCCCTACTCCTGCATTTGAAGCATTGACTGATATTACAACATCCTTTGTCAGGACATTTTCAAGTCTTATGTATGTATGAATTATTTCACTTTTAGTCAAGATTACGATACCGCTTGTATATATCGGGTGTCTTAAAATGAATTACATCTAGTATGCTTGGAATTTCCCATAATTCAATCCAAAACTTTACTTAAAATTGGCAAGACTGTAAGTCTATGTCAAATTCGAGGTTAGCAGGTTAGGTTTTGCGTCAGTCTGTGTCAAAACTGACGCAAAACATAACCTGATAACCTCGAATTTGACATAGACGTACAGTATTGCCAATTTCAAGTAAAATTTTAGATTGCATTATGGGAAATTCAAAGCATACTAGATGTAATTCATTTTAAGACACCCGGTAGCTTTCTTTAATATTTTTCAGTTAAATTTAAGCGTGCATCAAGTTTTATTCAAATCGTCGCCCAGCTGCGCTCTGTCCTTGAGCCGTCTCGCTTGCACCTGGGCTGTTATCGCTTCTGCCGCTGTCGCGAGCTTGGCTTTTGGCGTGCTTTCTGCAGTGAATTTGGAACGCGAGCCTGTGAGAGCGACAGGGAGGTCTCCGTCTGTCCGCGTTGTAGCCGCCCATTCCCTGTCAGCGGCGTGACGTGTGTGAGTTGAGTTTAAGCAGTTAGTTGCTGGCTGTTGCTACTAGGGGGTCCTTAGAGCCTGGATTTGTAACCGCCCCGCGCCTTCTGGCGAGTGGCCGGCCTGTCGAGAGCGTTTTTAGCCATTGAAGCGGCAAGTCCTGTGGTTTTGGTGCTGCTCCTTTCGTCGACCGACGCGACGTCCCTTACTCCCGAATGTCATGAGGGCAATTTTGCACTAATTAGTTGGGATCATATCCACGAGTACGTACAAAAAAGGTCTCCCTGTCTTCTTTTTCCCATGCGGGTCCCGCACCGAGCGCTGTGAAAACGTATCCCGGAGGCATTTAGGCAGAATCTACCATTGATTAGCAATAGGCTATAAATTGCGCTCTCTCATTGGTTGTTGTTAATCGCAGGTAGGGTTTGTCCACGCATTGCTAATCGCGGGTAGATTTTGTCTTCAACATCGTTTTTTGCTAATAAGTGATATGATTTGCCTTGCTTTTGCTAATCAGCGGTGTGTTTTGTCTACACTTTACCATTTAAACTTGGGTAATAATTAAAATTTGGATTAAAGTAAGTAGGAGATTAGGTAAACAATTGGTGATACAGAAAATTCAACTAAAAATTATGTACTACAGAACAAAGGTTTTATTCGTGAAACATACTTTACAATAGCTTACCTAACAATTAGTGTGATTTCGCATTGGGTAAGTTTCTTCTTACATTTAAAGGAAGATTCCTTTTTCGTTTAGGATTTGTTTTTTCATCCTTTGCTGGCCGACCTGCAGGTCGACGCTTACTGCCTCTAGTTACACCTGGTTTTCTTCTGGCGGCAGACGTCGGTTGAACTCTTATTGAAGCACCAGCTCGATTGCGCAGACAAAAAGTACTACCGCAAGTACTTAAAAATGTATCCCAACTGTTTCTTGTTTTTACTTTTTCCAGCCTGTTTAAACATCTGCGCAGAAGTACTTTAGATGTACCGAACTGGGCATGTTGGTCTCGTAGTGTACCAAGAAAACTTTCAAACTCATTATCTTCGGCACTTTTGTTTTCTAGAAGGACTGAGTTTGTTTCAAAATTCACATTTACAGCGTTTATTGCATCATAATTTAAAACTAGTTCGTCACTCAAAGCTGGATGATTTGGGCAAGTCGACTTAGTTTCAACGAGTGGTGCATAAAAATCTTTATCCTTCGCGTTATCGCCTAGGGCTAAAATTGCCATCTCATATCGTTCATTGGCGGCAGTTGCAGTCGGATCAAAATTAAAAAAAAAACACAGCAGCCTGATGCTTACACAATCTTCCGAGGTTTCCACTGGGACATGTACAATGTCCCACGTTCATGTCGATGTCATAAAATTGTTGCTCGCACTTGCTACTGGGTACTTGGAAATTAAATTTGTCAATTTGAATTATGTTGTCTTTGGTCAAATAAGAAGTTTTTTGCAGCAGATTATGAAGAAGAAGTTTTTTTGTAGGTACACGTCCATGAGCGAAATTTCTCAAACGCCGAACATAATATTGTTCAAGAACAGTGCACGTAAAATCAACTAGTGCGACGACATTGTAGGCTTTACATCGGTTTAAAACTATGTCTTTATAAAGACGGACACATATTTCAGCAAAGTTGTTTGTCTGATGGCCATGTGTAGTACCATCCCTGTATGCTAAACACCATGCACGCCGTCGCTCCCAGTAAGTTTGCAAGTAAGATATCCAGTTTGGGTATTTTACGTTAATTTCCATTGATAAAGCCAATTTAAAATTATTTTCAGCAGCTTCACTATTTGACGAAATGAGTATATTCTTGAAATATCTGTATAAAATTTGACGATCTCCTTTTTCAATACAATGTTTCTTCTCCAATAACCATCTCCAGATAGATTGTGAAACATGAAAAGCACAGAGTAAAAGCTTTGATGAAGGAAATATTACACGGAGAGCTTGTCTTTCTGATTCGCTATCATCTGTCATTATGGAATTTGGGCAGACACCACCAAAAGCATTGTCTCCGAGAATTTCGTTTATACCCCTTAGACCAGATATATAATCCGCCGATGTTTGATTTTTTGTTATGAAAACGCCGAGAGGCACTGCTCCAGCAGAGGTAACCGTCAGAACAAATGTTATGACATGATTTTCAGCGTCGCATGAAGATGTACTGTCAATAAAAATAATGTCCTTTGTGTGCGGTAATTTGTGGGCTCTTCGCATTATTGGTGTCACTATTACCACACTAAATGGATCGTCGTTGATGTGCAAGGAAATACCTAACCTTTCATATTCAGGAATCTTCTCTTTCAATTTCTAAAAAAAATAAAAATAAAAAAATTATGTATTCAGAAGTTCGCTGTGTAAGAAGTATGCGCACACCTACTTGTTTCAGCAAATCGAGGAATTTTTACTTTTCTTAATTTGTTTATGTTACGCCATACTAATTATCCTTTGTATTGAGTAATGCTTGAGAAATAAATACAGAATTGTTCAAAGAATAAGATTTTGTAATTGGTTTTTATTAAACTGGTATTATCGATACGAAAAATTCTCTATTTCCGAAAAAGGGTAGGTTTACGAATACTTTTTACGCTCACTGTACCTCCAAAGAACCAATGCCAGTACGTGACCCGAAGTTAATTTTCCTCCATTCAGTGTACCAGTACTTTACCGTTCTGTATTTTGGATTGACAGAAGCATTTGCGATACCATCTTCGTCCATTGCAAGCTCTAATTTATTATTGTGAAAATTACAAGCCTCCGTAATACCCATGCCATCGTTAAAGTATTTTTCGAAAACATTTTTAAGTTCGTTAGTAGCAGGTAAATAGCTAAGCGCCCCTGCATTGCTTAGTGCATGGCTATGATTGTTGTTAAGAGTAATTACAGCTGGTAAGTCCTAAAATTGTTTCATTTATTTTATACACTACCTGCTGAATTGTTTGACAAACGTCACTGTGACATTTGTCACACAATTCAGCAGGCCGTAATTTTATAAATGCCATTAAAATTGTGACTATAGTACATTTTTTTTCTATAATAATTTTCAAGGTCAACTTTCTAGGGGATAAGTTGCATTCCTGCAGGGTCCCTAGTTTTAATAATGTTGGTACATAGATTTTTAGTTCTTTTCTTCCACTAAAAAAAAATATTGTCATTTTGACAGATATGTCATAATTTAATATCGCTTGCTTCATTTTTGCATTTAAAATATTTCTTGGTTTTCTTTTTTTATCCGATTTTATTGATGATGATGATGATTCCATGTTAAAAAAAGAAATTTGTTAAGAGTTTAAATTAAGAAACTTTGACATTCAAAATTGACACATAACCATAATTTTGAAAAAGTTCTACCAACACGAGGTATAAAAATTTCCTAGCGTTTTAATCGCATGTCTACCAACATTGTAACACTTTGACAGTTATTATAGAAAAAAAAGCGTACTTTACGTAATTTACCCTTAATTTTTCATTTCTATAACAACTCCATTTTGTCTGTACCTTTACTACAATAGAAACTGACGCCTGGCAGTTAAGGTTTTTTGACGTTCTTCGGGTGGACTTTGATTTATTAAAGGACGTATGGTGGCAGCTATACTCTCGCCTAAAATTTAAATTGATCACATTACGAATACAAGAAAACTGGGATCATCAGCATCTACACTACACAAACCAACGCTATTCAGTCAAACCACCGAACCTGCATTATAGACTCTAAACTCACCTATATCAACAACTGGTCAATAATCTTTGTTTTTATATTGTTTGTGCAGAATTCACATTTAGCGGCGTTAACTCCGCACAACTCCACGCTTTCCAACAACACAGAACGGACATGTGATGTTATGTATAAACTGAATGTTTTCTACGATCGTGTCAAAATGACAACTTTTTGCACAGTTTTTAGTATCAAAAGTGACTTTCGCAGCACTCTTAATATTAGTGCCCGATTTACGTCTTTTTTGCACGTTGCCAGTGGCGTGTTTTAATACTAAATTAAAACACGCTTTGCCGTAAATTTGAATGTCAACATAACCTAAAATGTCTAACACAATGTGACGAAAAAAGTGTCATCGAACTAAGTTTTTATATTTCTGTTACGATCGTAGAAAAAATAGCGTATGATACACGTGTATAAGTGCCATTAAAGCACTAGCGACGTTAAAAGCACTCCGCTTTGCGTCGTGCTCTTAAACTCGTCGCACGTGCTTTAAAGGCGTACTTATACACTAGTATCATAATATACTATTAACAGCCGACCGTTTGACAGCACTTCAAACACAGTGATTTTTACAATCACAATGCAGACATTACTATAAAGAAACCTACCTGCATACTATCTTCTTTGACGCAGCCTTGGATCTACGTAATACCCAAGCAGTATTAGTTTCGGCAGAAAATTCCGCTATCCACTTAACACATTTTTCACTTGAATCAATGTCAGCCCAAAGCACTGTGTTTTCTTTTGATTGATTTACCAGTTCATAACGAAAACTGGTCGGCAATTTTAAATCATTAGCCATATTGCCACGTGGACAGTAGATATTAACATAAAAGATAATTATTAACGGACACTGGCAGCACCACGCGAACAACAAAACAAAACTGTGTCGGTGGAGACAAAATCTACCCGCAATTAGCAATGCGTGGACAAACTCTAGCTGCAGTTAGCAACAACCAATGAGAGAGCGCTATTTATAGCCTATTGCTAATCAGTGGTAGATTCTGCCTAAATGCATCCCGGAGTATGCGTCATCCACGAATACAGCTACGATTTCGCGGCTTCTCTGCGCTGTGCGGCGAGCTTTTGCCACCGATCTTGACGACCAGGAAAAACTGCAATAAACAAGGTAGCGTGTTAGAAGTTAGCCGTTAGATGACTGTCAGGTGCATGTAATATTTGTACTCTTTTGCTTTGTGCGCTAGCTTGCCTTAAAACTCCGCTATGATATTCTCGCACTAAATTAAATGATAGTAACCCATTCTGGGTACGCATTTATAGTCATATTCTCGCACTAAATTAAACGATAGTAACACATTCTGGGCTCGTATTTATAGTCATGTTCACCTACGAAATTAAATGATAGTAGCCCATTCTGGGCTCGTATTTATAGTCATATTCTCGCACTAAATTAAAAGATGGTGACCCATTCTGGGCTCGTACTTATAGTCATGTTCACCTACGAAATTAAATGATAGTAACCCATTCTGGGCTCGTATTTGTAGTCATGTTCACCTACGAAATTAAATGATAGTAACCCATTCTGGGCTCGTATTTGTAGTCATGTTCACCTACGAAATTAAATGATAGTAACCCATTCTGGGCTCGTATTTGTAGTCCGATTTACCATTTTCTTACTACTTTGTAAGCTGACGGACGTCAGTACCTGTGTATATAAATTTATGTGTTAGACCAATAGATCGGTTTGTTATATGTTGTCTTGTGATTTCCCCACGCCTGTGCATGTTTATTTTCAGGTTGAGATATTCGCTGTGTATCATCGATGTGAGGTGGAGCCTGGAAGAAGTTATAAGCGTCACAGGTAGGTCAGGGCGCTCGTCGATGTAGTACGGGGAGTCGTGAGGCTGTGCATACCGATTCTACTATATCCTGTTTAGCTTTTGGATTTTGCCAAGGAGAAAAGTTGAAAGGTAGGCTAATTTGCTTTCCGGTTTCACAATGGGCTTACTCTTGCATTTTCGTTCTTATTGATGGAACTGGGTGGCGCTCAATCTAATATTATATCCGTTTACCGTTCCTTAGGTCGTTGCCCGTAGGTTATCTCGTGTTAAACCACTCCTTGCTTCACTGAGTCTAGTCGGCATATCTTGTTACGAGCAGGTCAACGGTCCTATGTAAGTCATTGTCCCGATTTTGAGTAATATAGTCCGCGCTGGCCGTCTAGCTTTAAGAAAAGATATTTGAAATAAAACTGGTTTATTTAAATATGTTTATTAATTGAGGAATTATGTTGACACATGAGGCAGTGTAATCAAATACAATAAAGAAATATTTAAAACGAATAAATTTGGAAGATTGCTATAATTAAATCTTGATGGGTGTTAAATTTTAAACATTATAAATAAATTTAATTGAGACAATGAGGGAGGAGATTTTGATATTAATTGAATACTAATTTAATGGTTACAGAAAATTTTTATAAATTTCAAGCCAAGGTTACAATTGACAAATGTATTTGTTAGAAAGATAATAATTAATAGCATGTAATAATAGGATTTTTAAAATAAATAAGTGTGCAATAAGAATTGTATCTAACATAAATGAAAATATTGTTTAAAATTAGTGATATAAACAACTCATAAAAACAGACATGTATTTTCTGAATTAAAACTAGAAAGTTATACCTAAATTTGTATTATTTTGGTAAATACAAATTTAAAAAGGGTCTTAAACAAATCTGCGTGGTGAGATAAAATGAAAATGTTAATTGGAACTTATGGAGGTACATAATCGGTCAAGAGATTATACAAGTACAGTCAATTGGGAATAAACATACAGAAGGTTATATTAATTGAATACATTTGGATTGGTTAGAGTATACAAGATATTATTGGAGATTCTTACAAGTAACTATTTGATTTGGATAAGTTGTAAGTGTTGCTGTAGACATCGGAATAGCTATAAAAGGGAACAAGGTTAGATTTGGAACTTCATAATACTGGAACTTGCCAGAGGTTGAATGCTTAGATGCTGACGTTTGCAAGGAGGGAGGATTGGATACTGTAAGCAGTGTGGGTGATATTATGGATGGATGCAGTCAAAGGGGTTCACGTGCCATCCTGGGTGCCACTGTTTGAGGAGTGAGCAGTAAGTTTTGCAGTCTGACGATATTGGGATCCGTTGTTGGTTGGAGTTTGGCAGAAAAAGCAAGAGAAAGTATTAAGGTTTGTGTAAAGAGTTAATTAAAGTTTTTTTTAAATAACAATTAGTACAAGAAGGTGTTCAAATAGACTTGATTTATTACTTACTTAGGAGAATTGATTGATGTGTGTGTCAAGAGTCAAGATAATATACAATTGTCAATACCTGGCTTGATGAGTTTTGAAAATCGGTTTGACAGCAAATGTCATTAACTGTAATATTAAAAATCAATTAATAGAGACCTTGATTTAGCGAACCACCTGAGATAAGAGAACTTGATTTTAAAAAGGAATTATTATTTAAGTAGAAAGGGCATTGCATTCATATAGGGCTAGTTTAAAGTGGTGCATTACATTTCATAAAATATATGGTTAGTCCAACGTGGAGCTTATATAGCCATTGTAAAAATATATAATATATAATAAATGTGCAGTAGCGCTTATAATTGGCCTAACGGCTGTTGGCGGAGTACGGAATAAAAAAAATAATTTCCAAAAACCTCGTGTGGCATCCAGCCTAGTAAATATTGTGGATCCATTTAAATTTGATGTTATTTCGTCAATTGTTGGAAGTTTGTATGTTGAATTTTTAATGGAGTTATTTAATTGTTGCGGATCTAAAGAAATTCGTAAAGATCCATTGGTTTGCTTAACTATAACATATGAATTCACCAATTCAGAATTACATGTTACTTTTTTTATGATTTGTAATCTTAATAACTTATCTAAATGTTTTTTAAATTCATTTTGTAATGCAAATGGTATTAATTTTCTTATTGGATTTATTATAAAGCTTGCATTTTCTTTTAGCTCATTTTGGTAAGGTTTACTAATTTTTCCTATACCTTTGAATACCTCATTGAATTTATTATTTAATGGTTTGTATTGAAAATCATCGTTAGTTATAGAATTGATCGTTTGTCCATTGACTTTTTGATGAATTGTGATAATTTCTAAGTATATGCATACCGGGTGACAATGAGGCCAGGGCCGTGCCTCTATCTCGGTTACTTATAAATGAATTTGGATGAAATTTGATACAAGGATACTAGACATAATTTGGGATTGATACACAAATACAGTTAAAATTGCTGACTTCCTGTTTCACCGAAAATAACACTAACTTTGATTTTTTAAATGGATCATCCTATATATTTTATATTTTTCGGAATCTACGACTCAAATTACATACAACACTGTTGCCAAATTTGCTTAGGTATTACACAAAAATATTAAAAATAATTAATTGATTATTTTTCAATTTTAGATAAAGATAAAGTAGATAATCTCTGAAACTTCTTTGTGGCGTGAATTCATAATTCATATTCTTATTTGGGTATTTCGCCACTCTGAAAATTAAAAATATTAAATAACGAAAATATTAATAACGAAGGTTTCGAGGGACAATCTGCCCTCGTTATCAACGAATAACAATTAAAACGAACAAGAACTTAGCTTTTTTCACTGGAAGGAAAAACGACCAACCTCCAATGAATCGTTTGACATTGACGTTATTAATATTTTCGTTATTTAATATTTTTATTTTGCAGAGTGGCGAAATACTCAAATAAGAATATGAATTAAGATAAAGTAGTGTATGATGCATATCATTAGATTAGTAATTAAATTTTCTATCCTATGGAAAGATGGCCCTTAGAAGGTGCTATTTAAAAAAAGTAACTTTTTTTAAAAAACTTGTTTAACAAATTTTATTCTTTTATTAAGAGTTTGTTATTCACCTTGTTGATAAAGTAGTTATTATTATGAGTTGCCAGAATCAATCAGAATAGAATTTTCCCAGTCACGGCCTTCCATGGTAAAAAATAAAATTTGAAAAAATGAAAATTTGGCAATGGTATTGTATGTAATTTGACTCGTAGATTTAAAAAACATAAAATATACAGGATGATCTATTTAAAAAATTAAAGCTGGTGTAATTTCCGGTGAAACCAAATTAACGATATCTATCAGTCAATCATAAATTATGTTTATTATCTTCATACAAAGTTTTATCCAAGTTCATTCATAAATAAACTGCTCAACTACAGGTCTAAAGAGTAGCTTCAGAATGCGTAGTTCAAAATGTGACCACCAAACTTCTGTAGATGGCGCCAAGTGGACAAGCCGCCACTGTGCTACAATGCTTGGAAATTTTGCAAAGTGGAAAATCGCCACCTTTCGCCAAACCCAAATAGCGCATGAAAGTGCTCGGGACCTTAGCAACAACTTTGCCCCCTTTCAAAATTTCGATATCTGTAGCCGTTCGAAAGTTACAGGCGATCCGGACGGACGGACGGACGGACGGACAAAACGTTCGCATAAGTACGCTGAAGCTACTAATAAAGAAGATATAAGCATGGCCCTGTTCTCATTGTTACGCGGTATACTTACACCTAGTACGGATTTACAGTTTTCTTCCACCACATAGAATACAGTGTTATTTAGTTGTTTTTCACCAAACGTCACCATTAGAAAGCATTTTCCGAAGATGGGAATTTGCTCTCCCGTATAGGTAATTAATTTTTCATTTGTTCGATGTAATTTATTTGAATTTACCTCGCACTAATTTAAATGGTACAAGGATATTAAATTTGTACTTCCGCCTGTATAGACCTTAAATCTAATTCCTAGTTTTGTATTTTTATTTATTAATACGTCAACACTGCAATATTTTTGAGAATTGGAACAGATATCAATTGCTAAACAACCTTCTTCGTCTTTGTCTTTGGCAACTTTATTAACGCGTTTATTTCTTTTTCTGCTGATGTTTGAAAAATGATTTTTTGTGTTACAAATTTTGCAAGTCTTACCGAGCGCAGGACACTCATTGAGCAGGTGATTTCGACCACATCCATCTGATGCAATTGTAGATAGTACCACCTTACCTACAGTTGGATGTTGATTTGGATTGATGACGCTGCTGCTTACTGGGTTGGTTTTGCAATTGTTTACCGCATCTATCTCGCTCTCTCTAGAACTACTGCCACTTGTCGCTCCTTTTTCTTGCATATATTTTAACTTCTTTCTCAAACTTTCTATGACAATACATCATTGTACTAATTTTCAAGGTCTTTGTTTTCATTTCCTAATAATTTTTCTCGCAATCATTCATCATTTATGCCTATTTATGCAATGTCACTGGCGTCCCTTTTGACAGCCGTTTTGACGCTGCAGGAATGGCGGGATTTTGTGGGATATTCCTTCGAAATGTAGAGAACGAATACTCTGTTGGCTCTTTCGCATTTTGAAGGTGTATTTTGCGAGAATTTATGGCTTGTGCTGTGTTGAAGCGGCTGTCGGGGGTGACGTTGGTGATATTTTTAAGCCTGTGTTAGTCAATTGACCGAGAGTGAGCCGGTATAAGCGAGCAACACAAGGACTTGTGCCTTGTGATGGGCACTCTTTTGTCCAGGGGTTGGGAAACCGGCCCTGAAGTCGGATGAACTCAACAGTACAGCCAACGGCAGAAGGATGCAGTAGGCAACGGGAAACCACTGCATTATCTAATTCCCTAGTACAATCATCATGGCTGCGTTTGATACTAAATTAAATGCCGGAGTAAGTCCCCCATTCGGATCTCCGGGGGGGAAAATTTTAAACGCTGTTGTGAAGAGAAATACGATGAAGAAACTTGCTACGTGGAACGTAAGAAGTTTATATCAAATTGGAAAAGTGGAGTGCGTCTTGAAGGAAATGGAAAGGATGAAACTGGATATTCTGGGAGTGAGTGAGATAAGGTGGATTGGAAATGGAAAGCAAGCTGTGCAAGGTCATCATATTTATTACGCTGGTAATAACGACAGAAATCACCGGAATGGGGTGGGCTTCATCGTCTCCAATTCTGTCGACCCAGCTGTTACCAATTTCATCCCGCAGTTGGACAGAGTGGACTCAAAGTTAACATTAATATTGTGCAAGTGTACGCACCAACTGCAGACAAGCGGGAGGAAGAAGTTGAAGCTGTGTATGAGGATGTAAGAAATGTTTTAAAGTACACAAAACAAGAAGATGTAAATATTGTTATGGGTGACTTTAACGCAAAGGTTGGAGGAGGCCTGCCGAGCGCAGTCACTGGACAGTGGTGACTAGGAGAGCGGAATGAGAGAGGCGAGTTGCTCATACGTTTCTGTCAAGAGGAGGACTTCGTCATTGGCAACACACTCTTCCAGCTTCCACCGAGGCGGATATATAAATGGAAATCGCCTTGAGACGAACCTGGCCATATTGTTCGAAATCAGATTGACTTCATTCTTATCAATAAGAGGTTCAGAAACTCATTGGTCTCTGTCAAAACGTATCCTGGTGCAGATATAGGTTCAGATCACACCCCTGTTGTTGCGGTCATGCGAGTTAGACTGAAGAAGATTGAAAAACAAAAAAGTACTACTTTATTGATTTCAGAAAAATTCAAGATGCAACAGTCAAAAGTAATGTGGAAAGAGATCTAGCTGGCGGTCTGGAAGAGATAAATGAAAATGCTGACGTGGAGGAGCTTTGGAAAAGCATAAAGGGTGTGATAATGGACACCTCCCAACGACACCTTAAGGCAGACAGAATTAGACACAAAGTATGGATGACTGATGCAATTCTTGGACTGATAGAGGAGAAAAGAAAGTGGTTACCTAGAGATCGAGATAAGTACCGTGAGATTCAACGTCAGGTTCAGAGGAAAATTCGTCAGGCCAAAGAGAAGCTTGAAGAGGAGAACTGCAGAGAAATGGAAGAACTGCAGGACATACACGATTCTTTTAATCTCCACAAGAAAATAAAGGCACAGGTCGCAAAAGGAAAAGGGAGACCGGTCATGACACTGCTGAATAGCCAGGGAAATATTACTACAACCATGCAAGAAAAACTGTCTACGTGGGAGGAGTATGTACAAGACCTGTACAACGATGAAAGAGATGATCAGCACGGAATCGAATCAACTGCAGAAGGTCCTGGCATTTTGCCTGGTGAAGTGGAATATGCTATCAATCAGCTGAAGAACGGCAAGGCACCAGGGCCTGATGAAATCCACGGCGGGGTTATAAAGCTGCTGGACACCGTGGGAATCAGAAAGCTGACTAAGCTGTTAAACACTGTATACAACAGCGGGAAATTTCCTAAGGACTGGCTGACATCAAACTTCGTTGCTATACCCAAGAAACCCAACGCTAAGCGGTGTGACGAGCACAGGACGATCAGTTTGATGAGCCATGTGTTAAAAGTTTTCCTGAAAATCATCTTGAAGAGAATTTACCGGCAATGCGATGCAAATATTGCGGAGGAGCAGTTTGGCTTCCGGAACGGCTTTGGCACACGAGATGCATTATTTGGCTTACAAGTACTGGTGCAAAGGTGCCTGGACATGAACAAAGAAGTCTATCTATGCTTCATCGACTTCCAGAAGGCATTTGACTATGTAAGGCATGGGAAGCTGCTAGAAACCCTGACCAGAGTCGGCATCGATTATAAAAACCTGAGAGCTATAGCCAACCTGTACTGGCACCAAACTGCCGCTGTGCTAGTGGAGAATACAAAGTCCAGCCAGGTACCTATCAAGCGTGGTGTGAGGCAGGGTTGTGAGCTGTCACCAATTACTAAAACTAAACTCAACATACATACCTAGGCAAACATACCTCACGTAACATTATAACATTTCATATAACATCAAGCAAATTAATATTCTCATTCTGAATCTTGGGGCTTAAATAATTTATTTCGACCTTTGGCTTTCAAAAATAGCTATTTGCGTTATTAGACCGGTAGCAACATTTTTATGGCCTCGCCCGTAGGGCTCGACCTGTATGTTTCGCAAGGCCATAAAAATGCTACCGTTCGTGTATCGTATAAGATTTTTTAGAATACTGCATTGGTAACTAGCGTTTATATAAAATTTACCGGACTCGTTTGTAACTATGTAAACGATAGTTACCAATGCAGTATCCTAAAAAGTTGTTTTAAGACAGGATCATAATTAAATAATAAGTGTAAAATTGACATGACATTTCCAGATTTAGATTCACTTACCAAGCTTTACGTCTTCAGAATTAGAAGAAACAGATGTACTGGATTCTTCAAATTCTATTGTACTTGGAAAATTAGAGATTACACCGGGTTCAGATTCAGATATTATAAGTAAATCTATAACAGATAATGTTTATTGTCAAAAATAAATACATATACAATATTTATTTAAACTCTTACACAATCGCAATACCATGCATAAAATCAAAAATGATAATTTGTGGTAACCGATAAATAACATAACCGAAAATCTCTAAATGAATCATCTGTCGTTCTTTCACATTGCTAGATACATTTTGCAATTAAACACCAATCAAAAGTTTAATTTTTTTTTTTTAGTATTTTGATTTCCCCCTCAAAAGTAGATCCAATGTCTAATCTTTCTTTTAATTTACAGCCAATTATAATTCAAATAATATACACTTACCAATACAAACATCCAAAGGAGTCACACTACTTGACCAAAGATTATATCGAGAGATCCAAAAAAAACTGTTCCTCAGCGGGCTGTGGAAATTCAACGTATGAATAATGTTGGTGGCACTGTACGTCAATGTCAAATTCGAGGTTATCAGGTTAGGTTTTCCGTCAGTTATGACACAAAATGACCCAAATCCTAACCTGCTAGCCTCGAATTTGACATTGACGTACAGTGTCACCAACATATTATTCATACGTTGAATTTCCACATCCCGCTGAGGAACAGTTTTTTTTGGACCTCTCGATATATAGGTAGGGTAAACTGGTCCATAGTGGGACGTTTTTTTTCAAAAGTGTATAGCACCTTTATTAAGCGTTTGTAAATTATAATAAGCGTACCTATACATGGGTATGGATGTAAGGAAGCAAACTAATAATAATTTCAAGTAATGCTTTATTTATAATAAATGTTATTCAACAAGTCCCACTATGGACCACTCGTCCCACTATGAACCACTACATGGTCCATTGTGGGAATCATAGTGGTCCATAGTGGGATTTTTAATAAAAAACACTTTTAGCCTATTTTAAATTGGAAAAAATTCACAGGGAACATAAACTGGCGAGCAGCCCTAGCTGTACTTCCACTAATGGCGGGAGGGGGCAGCTTTAGTAAAATATCTTCTGCTCCTACGGTATCTTCATCGGGTTTGTCGGGGAAAACAAATTTGCCGGCCACAATTCTCTTCATAAAGGAGATATTATATTCATCTCCACTTATCTTAATAACCGGACCAACATAATGTTTAACAGTTTTTTTTGTCATGTATCTTACTAAGTCCTGCTCTTGAATAGACAAATCTTGATTTTCTGATGTGAAGCTTTCTAAATCGCTAGAATCGTTTCAAATCTCTTCACTAACATCACTGTTCGAACTAATGTCGTCATTAAAAACTTGACGTTGAACTTTTTTAGCCTTCTGCTTTTTCTCTTTTAAAAGTGTTTTTTTAGCCAATCTTTCTTTATGCTGTTCCTCTATGGCATCTTTTATGGGGGTATCTGTTATTATTGCTGACTGTAGCTTCTTTCTGCTTTTCCTAAGGTTCTTCCTAGGAGCAGCTTTGGCATGTGGCCTGATTTGCTGAGGGGTTATTATATTGGATGGGCCAGGAATTGGGCTGACATGTGGTTCTTCTACATCCTGATTATTTTCTACATCCTGAACATCTTCTACATCTTGAACATCTTCCATATCCTGAACACCTTCGTTAGCCTTATTTTCGTTACCATTTTCATTTTCTTCGGGCCTCTCAGTTGACATAAGATGACATAAAATCACTCTCTGAAAAAATTTGGGAATTCAGGGGTGCTATGCCTGTTTTTTTAAATCCGTTGAGAATGTTGACAGGAGTAAATGCTTTAGGGTAGGCAGTACCAACAACACTACAAACATCATAAATGCTCATAGGTACCGCAGGATGATTTAGCATCCAGTCATCAACTCCTTGATTATAATAGCTTTTAAATGGAAAGAAGCAGCTCACGTCAAGCGGTTGTAATTTATGGCTGCAGTGGGGCGGCAATGTCAATAAAATAATCCCATTATCTTTACACAGATTCAGCACACGAACATCGTAACGGCTCTCTTGGTTGTCAAGAATTAATAGAACTTGGAATTCTTTACTGCATCGCACGTGTTTGATAAAGTGCTCTATATACTTCAAAAAATTGTCTCCTGTCATCCAACCAGAGGGATAAGCTGCACCGGCTGATCCTAGAGGAGCCCCAGTAAGCATGAAAGGCTTAAATATTTTCCTCGGGAATACAAAGAATGGAGGCACAAAAGTCCCATTAGCGCATATTGCAGTGCACATTGTTATTAATGTGCCTCGTTCAGCACTTGTCACTTTTACAATTTGTTTTTGTTTAATGTTAGCAAGTACCTTCCCGGGTTTATGCACATTGGTGACACCAGTCTCATCAAATTGTATATTTGGTTCGACTGGATATTATGTTTTGTTATCACATTTTTCAAGTTGTTGAAAAATGTAGCCACATTATGCTTGTTGAAGCTGGTCGCCCGGCCAAGGCTAGTTGCTTCTGGTTTTCGAAGCGATAACATAGGGTGTCGTTTCCTAAAATTATTCATCCATTCGACTCCAGCTCGTTTCTTCTCGTGCCAAGCTCGAGGTACTGTTTTATTATTAGTAATGGCATACTTATAAGCCAATTCACGAGTATTTATTAATGTTAAGCCGGAGCACATTTCACAAGCTTGAATTATATACTCGCTTAATAGCTGTTCCTCACTACTTGTAAATATTGGTTTGAAACAATGGGTTCGTCCGTATTCAAAATCATTTGTGTTTTCTTCATTAGCTTTATTAGCTAATTTGAACTTCTTCACTTTTCGCTGTAAAGCTGACTTGCTTACACCATGCTTTTTGGATGCACTCATCAATGTCATTTGATTTTCTACAACATCTTCTACTGCAGAATGTATAGACCTTGCATATACTTCATGCTCCTCTCGGCTTTTTTCGAAAACTGCTGACAGTTGGCATCTTGGATGCCTCGGCATATTCAATTCTGCAAAGAATGAAAATGTTTAGCATGTTTTAGCATATTTCAGCATGGACCGCATTATGTTACCATATCCCAGTATGGACCGCTTTTTTCCCACTATGGACCATGGCGCATCAAAATACAAATGACCAAAAATTTTATCAAAGTGGTAGAGCTAGGCTTAAACAGAATAAGACAATATTGAGGTTATGTATGTTTTAGATATCCATACCAAATTCATGTTAAAAAAGGATACATTTCGGCGGATTATTCGAAAAAATTTGAACATGGAAATAAAAATTTTCAGCTGATCACTCACCTGAATTTCCAAAATATCAAAACGCACAAACCAACACGAGATTCGGAGGCGGCACTGTTATGATAGCACTCACACTGAAATATAGCTCTACCGCGACGAAAAAATAGCCAGGAGAGTGAAATTCCAACTATGAACCGGGTCCCACTATGAACCAGTTTACCCTACCTAGATGTCTAAACTCAAATAACTCAATGGACGTGGGGTTACGCTGAAAGTACTTCTGTACGTGCGTGAAAGATGGCGTAAGTCATTGCTTAACCTAGAAATGTAGCTGACCAAACATTGGTTCATAGCAAATGTATTCGCTGCATGTTTGGACCAGCGTATTTGCAAACCGCACAGATAAACATAGATAATATTCTAGGGAAGGGATTATTTCCAGCCTGTTATTTGTAAACAGTTCAAGTTTAGTAGGTATACTACAGTCAGGTTGACCACCAGCTGCAAGTAAAATTAAAGATTAAAGACCTTCATTTGAAGCTAGTTTTTTGACGGAATTTCCCTAACTACTTCATAGCAAAATGTAGTTTGCATTATTGCGAGTTAACTATTTTTACATGTCATTTTTAACTCATATAGTTATTAATAAGTAATCAACAAGTGAACAATGCATAACCTGCAGTAAAGAAGCTTGAAGATTTTGGTGTGTTTTGTGTGGTGTTTGATAAAAATTGATTAATTATTGATTAATATCGCTTTAAACAATGCGACTAAGTCGATTATATTTCACTACAAGTTATGCATTGTTGACTAACTCATTAAAAATGATGTCTTAAAAACGACATGTGGCTACTTTATATTTCTAAAACACCAGTTAACCCGCTTACTACCAATAATATAAATTACATTTTACTATGGAAAAGTTAGGAAATTGCCGATAAAATTAGTTTATTTAAGTGATCCACTGAAAATTATCGGCGGTGTATATAAAAATTCAAGTATGCGAAAAGAAAAAAATAAATGCCAAGTAAAAACTTAATTTTCCAAAAACCGTATAAAATATAAGTAACGTATTTACGAAGACAATAATAGAAATAAGAATACGTAATTCAACACAAGCACACTTTTATTAAACAATACATTGCAAGTATCTTGTATACAATAAAACAACTGTGATATGAAAAATACTGTAAATAACGTGTTTGGAGAGCTAAAATAGTAGCGTTACACAACATAAGTACTTTTTCATCAAACAACCGCATATATATTACGAATTATATAAAAATAGATTGACATTAAGCTACATACACGATAAAAAAAGTGTGACAAGTAAAATAAAAACTATTTTCAAAACAATTTGTATGTAAGTAACGTATTTAGGCAGATAAAATATTCGAAATGAAAATACTCCATTCAACAATAATTCAGGGTTGTAGAAAATGTCACTAAATTTTAAAATTACGTAAAAATACAGTTACTTTAAATTAACACAGTCAAACAAGTATAATGTCGAAAATACTATAAATAACGTATTAATAAATAATTAAAATACCAATTTAACAGAAGTACCCAGTAGGTAGTAAGCCTTTATCAAACAGTTTAAAGGAAAATATAAATGTGTATAAAAATTGAATTACATTAAATTACCTACAGTAAAAGAAGTGTGACATATACTCGTAATTTAAAAATGATATTGATTTTAAAAACCACTTATAAATACTTAACATACATTAAACAAAAATAGAATAGTAAATTACAGAACAAGTTTAGAAAAGTAAAGTTTTACTAAACGAATATAGCTTGATTGAGTACGAACGAGCGAGTACCTTAAAAAGCTATATAAGTTTGGTAAAACTATTTTCTTACGAAGTGTGTATTCTATTTTTTCGCAGTTTGTAATAGTATTTATAAACAAACATTTATATAAAGTCATTATACCACATGTCCATTAAAAAAGACGGCTGTGGGAATTCAAACGTATGAATAATATGTTGGTGGCACTGTAAGTCTATGCCAAATTCGAGGTTAACAGATTAGGTTTTGCGTCAGTCTGTGTCAAATTCCAAGTTAGCAGGTTAGGTTTTCCGTCAGTTTCGACATAGACTGACGCAAAACCTAACCTGCTAACCTCGAATTTGACAATGACATTACCATATAGTAAAGTGACATTTCTATGCACCAAAGTGCCACTTTATTAAGCGATTTTGAATTTAGTAAAATAGCACATTATTATACAAAATGCGAAAAAAAAAAATTCAGTCCGTATTCATGTTCACACATAAAACGAATATGTAAAGTACAATCCTAACTGTGATTTAGTTTTCTGATTTTATGGTGAATTTTTGGGAACGAGATGTTCGTTTAACAATTGCTGCTTCGCATGATGTTACTTTCCATACCCATAGGTATAGGGAAGTCTTGGAATCATGAAAATTTTGGAAATCGAGATTTTCACAGAAATATCCGTTTTGGGCCTCTAGGAACCCAAAAAAGTGGTTTTTAAAATGTCTGTCTGTGTGTGGGTGTGTGGGTGTGTGGGTGGGTGGGACGCTCCTACAGCCGAAAGTATTGTTCCAATTTTGATGCGCTTTGGAATGCGGGGGTGTATCGAAAATTCCTTCGGACAAAATAAGCTTTTCAAAAAATCCGAAACCGGAAGCGGAAGTTACGCATGTTTTTTTGGTATCACTGTTTTCGTGATTATGTCATAAGACAAATCTGTTAGTTTTTTGCCGAACTCGCTAGGTTTAAAATGAAGGGCGCTATGATTTTTTGAAAATTTTGAGTTTAACGCCCTATTACTCGAAAACGGATGAATCGATTCAATTGATTTTTTTTTCTGAATAGTATATGAAGGCTTACATGAGGTGATATAAAAAGTGTTTTGAAAAATATTAAGGGGCCTAAATTACAAATTTTCAAAATTTTGGAAATTTTCTAAAAATCATTTCTCAAAAACTGCCCACAGGAATTTGTTTAAACTTCATACACTGATAGACCCCGAAAAGGGCTATCGATCTGTTTTAAAAGAATCTCATGAATTATCTGTGGCGCCCTCTACGAAGATTTGAAGTTTGAAAATTTAAACCCCTTTAATTAATAAACAAAACAAGATAGGTAGCTGGGGTTTTCACTGAATTGCCCAGTGCATAATGGAGCATATGAATATGCAAAAAAATATTACACTCGTGGATATATGTAAGCGCACCGGCCCCCTCCCCTCTCTATTTTTGAAAATTAATTTTTTTATTCTAACGGTTGTTTATATTTTTGCGTCAAAGAATCTTTTTACGCGAAAATAAAAAAATCGATTTTGTATGCCCTAGAAAATATAATTTCCAGGTACTTAGAAAATTTCACCTCGGTGCTACAGCCGTTTTGAGGAAAATAATACATAAATAAACTAGCACAGTGGCGGCTTGTCCACTTGGCGCCATCTACAGAAGCTCAGTGGTCACGTTTTGAACTACACATTCTATTATATTTACCCCGCAATTTACGTGAAAGTGTAAACGCTTATCACGGTGAAGACGTGAGTCATCGAGTTGAAATTTTGATATGTTGTAAAGACTGTTGAATAAAGACGATATGAACAGTTTCCAGTATGGGAAAGTCCAGGGAGGTAGTCACGTCCACTTTTTTGTTTCTGTAACCGCACCAGTAATGTATACCTAATTATGAATTCCCGACGTCGTTTATTTTGAATTGTCAATAGACTTTACAAATCATAAAATATAAATTACGCAACCTTCGATTTCTGTCATCAAACGGCAGCTCAAAAAGCCTACCTTTCAAAGCTGTCGTAGATAATAGTATATTGTAATACAAGTGCGGAAAGGCAGTTATTTCAAACCAAGCACAGAAAGTGCTGCTGTAAAACACTTTCTGTGCTTCGTTTCCATAGCAACGATCCTTACATGAATGAAATGTACCTAATATGTTTATGCCTCCAAACGTTATATTCTGCTTCTATATTTAACGTATGGACGTTTAATATTTATCAAATAATTTAAAATGTTTAATTTATTATATTGGTTGTTCTACCAGTTAACCTGTTTAAGAACGTATTAAACTTTGACTTGTTTTTACGTCCCGGATATGCACCTCAAATATTGCCTCACATTTCAATATATAATCTTTCACTAGACTGCTAGAAAAATGACGAAAGTTTTGGCATCTTTTTCGAAATATCATATTTTTCCTGCTTAAGTTTTATATAGAGCGTCACTAGAGTAAACTTTTAACAATTCATTGCTGTAAGAATCACAACGTAACCGCTAACAAAAATATATACTACTCTAAACGGTTTAGACAAAACCTGTTGCATAATATGCGTGTATAATTTCATGAAAAATGGGAACGGGACTTCCCCGTCAGGCATTCGATAATATGGTACTTCGCCGCTACGTAATAATATAGAGCTGTGGCGGAGTGTCTTATTATTCATTCATTAGAGCTAGGTTTTTATCAATATGACTTAAAAGTATGAACAATTATTTATTTCTTGCAGTATTGATAAAGTAAACTAATATATCTTGAAATCAAGTAGTATCAACTAAATTTAATTTTTAAATTTGACTAATATGTGGATTACATAATATTCTACGATTTTTTTCTTACGCATGCCGACGCACCTCTAACCCTGGGGCTCTGTATCATTGCTACAGCGGTAGCTACATCCCTATATGTTGTAATGTACCACTTTACACAAAGATTTTGAATGTAGAAAAATAGTTTATTCACTATGTAGTAACGTCTTTACTGACTTTTAAAAAGTTGAAAAATGAACTATTACCATCTTTGACTTCCCAACCGTTCGGAAAGGTGTTTATCATGACGCCGTGCCGCGCCGGTCGGAAAGTAGTACTTAATCATTTCCAGAGCGCCGTCATGGCCACTGATTTTTGCAGACTCGGCTAAATCCTGCATGGTCCTTGTCTCTGCTAAGGTCAAGCTGCAAATTTAGGTTAGCTGCAGTTTAAGATTTGTGTGTACTTAGCACAAAAGTCCCCTGTGTGTATGATCGTAAAAATGAGATTTATTAGAATGGTAGACAATAATATTGAATTTGAATTTCCCGAAGAGTTTCTTTTACTCATGGCTTAAAATTAAGTTTCACCACTTTTTTAGAACCGCTGTTATAATACAGTTCGGTTCAAAAGATTTTGTACCGACTACAAACAAATCTTAACGTGGAACTAACCCAAATTTGCACCTTATATAGCCTTATATATCGGAGACAAGGCCTATGACTATGGCAGGATTTAGCCGCGTCTATTTGCGGCGCCTTGTATTATTATTTGATTAACGTCAGTTTTTCCAATTCTCGTTTAGACTAAAATGGTTCTGTATGAAATAGCAAGTATGCATTCCTCGGTTGTAATGAAATGCTTTCCACCTCAGTATGTAATAATGCACTCTCACCATTACTATATGAAATGCGAACAAAAATGTTATTGTGAAAAAATCATTCTGAAATGATTTCAAGTATTCGAACTTTCGCGGTGAGCGCATGACCCCGCGAGCAAATGCTCGCCTCTCAGGCGACCGACCCGGGTTCGAATCCCGGCGACTCTAGAGTTTAAAAATCGTACGCTCCCCGACTACCACGCTAACACCTGTGGTAGTCGTTAACTCCTAAACAAGGAAACTCTTCCTCATTTTCGACGGACAAGGCTAGCCACCTACCCGGCTAAGGGCAAAGAGGGCTCATAGAACCACTAGGTGGTTAAAACAGGCCACTGGCCTATAATAAGAGGAAGAAAAAGAAGAACTTTGGCTACGTTGATAGGTGGAGTGGGAACAGGTTAACGCTAGTCGTCTAAAAATTTAAGGCTGCATTAAGTGCACTACGCCGTGGAACTGTCAATATCAAAGATTATAAACATCTCCTAAGTGCACTTACAAATTCCATTTTTGTAAACTGTACTTCACACCTAGTAAAAAAAGATATTACATACATACATACATAATCTGTAACCCCTTATACCGTTTACACAAGTTATTAATATTTTTATTTTCCACTGATCTATTATTTGTTGTTTATATCTGTGATGCGAGGTATACAGGGTGTTAATTAAGTACATAGACAAACTTTAAGGAGCGATTTCTTGATCAATTCTAAGATAAAAAGTTCCTACAAACATGCGGCCTAAACGGCTTCCTGTTCAAGATACAGGGTGTTGAAATTTAAAGAAAAATTATTTTTTTTCAAAAATCTGGAAAACGCTTAGAGGTATTATAATGAAACTTGGTGTATGTTAGTATTTCATAAAGTGGCATTGTTTCGTCAAAATAAATTTAATGTATTTCTACCAGTGGCGTGCGTTGGGGCCACCCCAGTTACTTTATTTCAAAAAAATCTGGTACGCCACTGTTTTTTAGCAAATACGACAAGTTTTTTAGCTTTATCCATTGAAACTATACAAAAGATGTATCTTTTATTTTTTTTGATAGAATAATCATTTTGCGAGAAAAATGGAAAAATCTCTAACAGCATTTTCGTACATTGGACGTTAATAGGACCTAAACGGCTTCGTCTTCAAAATACAGTTTAAAGAAGCTTTTAAAAATTTCATTTAATAAAAAAACAATCTTACAATACTTACAAAACCTTTTCTAAAAACAGTGGCGTACCAGATTTTTCTAAAATAAGGTAACTGAGGTCGCCCCGATGCACGCCACTGGTGGAAATAAATTAAATTTATTTTGACTGAACAATGCCACTTTATGAAATACTAAGCTACACCAAGTTTCATTAGAATACCTCTATCCGTTTTCCAAATTTTTGGAAAAAACTGTTTTTGTTTAAACTTTAACACCCTGTATCTCGAAAACGAAGCCGTTTAGGTCCCATGTTTGTATGAAATTTTTATCTTGGAATTGATCAAGGAATCACCCCTAAAAGTTTGTCTACGTACTTAATTAACTTCCTGTATAAAGCTCTCCCGTTATGCCCTTACGTCCGCTCATAACTCCCTAGAGCGTTATGGACTGCTCTGCAAGTTTCTCAAGTTATTTGCGTACTTAAAGTGGAAATTAAAACGTTGTATGCACCACGGGCATTACTTGATGTTCATAGCACTCGGACGACTTGTAAACTCTAGGGCCAGAGGCCCTCAGGCTTCTTGTCGCCCTCGAAAGGGCATAAACATCTTCATAATGCCCATGGTACATAAATAACTATTAATATTATTATTTACGTTCACATTGGTTTAAAACTTGAATAGTAAATTGCACACGTGCTAATGACAGACATTTGAGAATATTTAACTCCATCGGGTTTGAAACTTTTTCGTATGTGGCAACCAGTGTTGCCAGACATACCATAAAAAATAATTTAGCTAAAATATACCATAATTTACAATTCATACCATATACCATTATTTAAAAAAAAATCTAAAAATTATAGCAAGACGTCAATCTCCACCTCCAAAAATTAAATTACGCGTTATTATTCGACTGATGATTAAGAAGCACAGACATTTGATGTGGGGGTTCTCATAAAACGGTAGGTAGTGTTAAGAAGGTCATGCCTATTAGGTATTATTTCATGACGGTTCAAAATATGAAATCGCTTGCAGTCGTTTCGTTATCGTTTTTATTACTGAATGCTGGATGCAGGACGTTTAGTTCTGTGCCTTGGGTGGTGCTGCGCCGGTTTAGTTTATTTTAAATTCAACTCGTAGTAAGTACCACTGTACGTAGGACGTAGTGTTCATGGTTAAGCGGAATATTGTGATCTTTATAGTTTGAATTTTTTGCTACATTAAAATACAGTGTGGTGTCCAGTAATTGAGTGTAAAAACGGAGGTTGATAGTGGTTAAATCATAATACCATACCGAAAAAACGCAGTTCAGGAAACCGACAACAAGGCAACCACAGGTAAACTAAATCGAATCTCCCGCCTAGCAACATCTAACTTGGTTTTGTTTCAGGTTGTGACGTAAAAACGACGCGCTACTGTCTTTTGTCTTGGCTTTCTGTAAAAACTGCAAATCCTGGCATGAATTGCATTTTCTAGTGACGCCACGCGATTTTCTAGAACTTGGACTTATCTGGATGCTCGGAAACACGATTAATCTTTTCAGCAGTATTCTCGAAGTCCACTGGCTTTCCAGTTCATATTCATTATGCACATAACCAACCTTTGGCATTATTTACTTACATTTGGTCCGGCTTCAAATATGCTCAAACCTATCATATTACTTATATTATATTGGTCATCTTAAATCTTTCTTTTACTCAAACTTCAAATTCAATCCTTCCGAAACCTGCTTTTCTTATGCTAGCCTTTATCCCTCTAATTATGCTTCTTGCATCTCATTTCCAATGCATTTAATAACTTCAACTACTGTTTATATTGCAATTAAATAAAATATTTCTACTCTGTGCTTTAATTGATCTTTTTCAACATTTCTTTATGCATACAGAATTAAATTGTGAGCATTAAACCATCTCAGTATATGTATTATGCATATTCAGTTTATTATGTTAAAGTTTCATTAATTTAGATAAATGAAAGTAATACTTACCCAGTTTTTTCAATAAAAATAATAGGTGAATATTGGTGTATAAATGTTTATACTTTAATTCCTTTGTATATAGTGATTAATCAAATAAATGTGGGTATTTTGTTTTCAAGGATATTTCTAATAATAAAAATACTCCCTGAAAATAAAGCTTGACTATACCATAATTTGTTTCCAAATACCATAAAATTTACGTTGCTGCTACCATAATTTATAACTGAACATGAAAAATGAACATCTGGCAACGCTGATGGCAACCCTGATTGCATTCGTTCCAAAAGTGTTGGGGTTGGTGTTTGTCGAATAAAAACTTAAAAAGTGTGAATAATTCGTCTTTAACGCCTCGCATCTTACTAAATGACCGGCTTCAACTTTCTTACAACGTTGACTTTCGAAATCTCTGTTTAGTTAAACTTGAGTATTAGTTGCCGCAAAACATTTATGAGACTGAGGTTAAGTGTTGCAGGGGTCAGGCGAAGAGTTTTTAAATATATTTTTGTTACTTTGCAGATGTTTGAAGGGACCACAATTGCATTACTGAGGTAGTTACAGACTGTTCCACCCAATGTATAAACAGCCCTCCTTGTTTATTTAAGGTAAATTGCAATCAGTCAACTCTAGAACAAAGGTCACCACCTTTACCAAATAAATCCCATGCACATGAATATAACAATTGAAGAAATAATATCCGACTCATTAATGGGTACTTTAGACCACTACAATGACCAAGTAAATAGAGCCCGAGCGAGGGGCATCCATGGCGTCATATTATTATGCCCCGCAAATGTTATAAAACCACATCCTACAATATGTAAAAACAACAGGACAAAATAAATTAAACAAACAAATATTATTATAGTGATAATACTATTTCATGAAATGAACAATATCACTTTTATAAATATAACAAATTTCAGTCGTTTTGTATAATTACATAGTGTAATTTTGCACCCTTACCGTAAACTTAAAAAGTCACAAAATTCATATATTTTGTCACTGTAAAGGTCTAACAGCATGTGCCCATAGCATACGCCACCTTGTCCTAGTTTCATGTCTGCTGGTAAATGAAGAGTAGATTAGTAGTTACGATACTCCTGTGCTCCGATGGCTGTTTAAAGTAGTTGCATTAATACGTATTTTATTACAGGTGTGGTACCCAATATGTTCCAGTAATCTTACCTATATTGAGTGAAGAAGTATTACTTTCCAAGCCAATAGTAAACTAGCCATAATGATTACTAATCAAGAAACAGGAGATATTAATTTATTTTATAGTTCAACAACTTTGTTGCATAAATTAAAAGACTTAGATTACGATGCAGATATTAACAAATTATCTATCAAAGAAGAATTCGTCGGAACAACTAACGACATGAGTGTTTATTCAGAAATTGATATTAAATGCGAGTTTGACATTAAAGACCAAAGTTCTGTGGCTCAAAATTCAACAGCACCCAATCAGAGTTTGATGATGAAGTCTACTACGGGTGAAAAATCATTTTCCTGTTTTGTTTGTGATTATAAAACAGCCCGCAAATACAGTTTAGTTACGCATATGAAAACTCATACAGGTGAAAAACTTCATTGCTGTTCAATTTGTGGTCATAAAACTGCCCACAAACATAATTTAGTTCAGCATATGCAAACTCATACAGGTGAAAAATTTCATTCCTGTTCAATTTGTGGTTATAAAACTGCCCGCAAATACAGTTTAGTTACGCATGTGAAAACTCATACAGGTGAAAAACCATTCTCATGTTTTGTTTGTGATTATAAAACAGCCCGTAAAAATAGTTTAGTTATGCATGTGAAAATTCATACAGGTGAAAGACTTCATTTTTGTTCTGTTTGTGATTATAAAACCCCCCAAAAATATAGTTTAGTTTCTCATATGAAAACTCATACAGGTGAAAAACTTCATTCTTGTTCTGTTTGTGGTCATAAAACTGCCCGCAAACATGATTTAGTTTTACATATGAAAACTCATACAGGTGAAAAACTTCATTCTTGTTCTATTTGTGGTCATAAAACTGCCCACAAACATAATTTAGTTTCGCATATCAAAACTCATACAGGTGAAAAACTTCATTCTTGTTCTATTTGTGGTCATAAAACTGCCCGAAAACATGATTTAGTTTTACATATGAAAACTCATACAGGTGAAAAACTTCATTCTTGTTCTATTTGTGGTCATAAAACTGCCCGCAAACATGATTTAGTTTCGCATATGAAAACTCATACAGGTGAAAAACTTCATTCTTGTTCTATTTGTGGTCATAAAACTGCCCACAAACATCATTTAGTTTCACATATGAAAACTCATACAGGTGAAAAACTACATTCGTGTTCTATTTGTGGTTATAAAACTGCCCACAAACATAATTTAGTTTCGCATATCAAAACTCATACAGGTGAGAAACCGTTCTCTTGTTCTGTTTGTGATTATAAAACTGCCCACAAACATAGTTTAGTTGCGCATGTAAAAGCTCATACAGGTGAAAAACTTCATTCTTGTTCTATTTGTGGTCATAAGACTGCCCACAAACATAATTTAGTTTCGCATATCAAAACTCATACAGGTGAAAAACCGTTCTCTTGTTTTGTTTGTGATTATAAAACTGCCCGCAAACATAGTTTAGATACGCATATGAAAACTCATACAGGTGAATAACCATTCTGTTGTTCTGTTTGTAATTATAAAACAGCCTGCAAGCATAGTTTAGTTATCCATGTGAAAACTCATACAGATGCAAAACTGTTCTCTTGTTTTGTTTGTGATTATAAAACTTCCCACACACATAGTTTATTTACGCCCTTGAATATAAAACAACAGGACGGAGTCTTGTCTTTTATTGGCCATAATTAAAAGTGCGACAGAAGTCGCCATTTTCGGATATATATTGTTACGATACATGAGGCAGTGTAATTAATTTCAATAAAGAAATATTTGAAACAAATAAGCTTGGAAGAATGATATAATTAAATATTGATGGGTGTTAAATTTCAAACATTATTAATAAATTTAATTGAGACAATGAGAGAAGAGATTTTGATATTGATTGAATATGTTAATTTAATAGTTACAGAAAATTTTAATAAAATACAAGCCAAGGTAACGATTGACAAATGTGTTATAATGATAATGTGAATAATGAAATTGTAATAATGGATAATTTAAAATATGTAAGGCTGCAGTAAGAATAGTATCCAACAAGAACAAGTTTTTGTTTAAGGGTAGTTACATAAATAAACTCAAAGAAAAATGTATAAGATATTTTGAAATGTGATTTTTATTAAATAAAAATGGAAATTGGTGCAGAATTTGTATAGTTGTTTGGCTGATATACAAATGGGGGTGCTATTAATAAATCTACGAGGTATTAAGGATGGAGACTAAATGTTAATATAATAAAATACTCACAATCGGTGAAGAGATTGTTAAGTGCTGCGAATTACATTTAAAGGAACTAGAGAACGACAAAATTGGATGGAATTGGATTTATTAACTTGGGTGTTGTACAGTTGCATGTTCATGTTTGATATTGGTGGTTACATTGAAGTAAGGAGATTCAGTTAGAGCGGGATTTGAGGTAGTACTGCTAGAATTGGACCATGTTGGAGGAGATTGCAGAGTGCTGAAAAAAATCTAAGAAAGAAACAAGATAAGAGCTGTTACAGTTAGAAACTTGAAACTTACCAGGGTTTGTTGAAGTTGAAGCTGAAGTTTGATAGAGGAATTGCAGCCGGCATCAGCAGAGGTATTGGAATTGGTTGACAGGTGTATGCTGTAGGTGTCAGGCGAGGACGATATTGGTATCTTTTGGGAAGCAGGAGGCACTGGTGTATGGAGTTGTGCAAGTAAAGCTGAATAAGTGACAAGGTTTGTTAGTAATTAATATTAAAACATTTTATATAAAGATCAATCAGTGAAATACAATAATACAAGGCAATATTTGATTTGATGAATTGATTAATGTAAAAATACAATTGTCGATACCTGGTTTGTTGAGATTTAGAAATCGGTTTGACAGTAAACGTCATTAACTGTAATATTGACATTCAATTAATAGATAGAGATTTTGATTTGGCGAACCACATGAGATAAGAGAACTTGATTTATTTTTATTAAAGAATTATTATTGAATTTGAAAGGGCATTTCATTAATAAAAGTATAGCTTTATGTAGCCACATCATAATATAAAAATTGACGCAGACAACGTGGGGCTTATAGTGATTGTTAGTCAGTTTGTTTATGACATTACTGAATATAATATATGGAGTTCAAATGAGGGGTTTTTAAAAACCATGTTGCTTGACATTTATGACACATGTCGCCAGTAAAGAGGGGATATTGACATAATAAAAATAAACAGATTTAATTGTAACTGATAAACCAAGTTTATGGTTAGGTAATTTTGCATTAACAATTGTGAATTAAGGAATAAGATTGTAATAAAACCATATCATGGCTTGAATCTAGTTAGATGGAAAAGTCAATGAAGGATTTAAAAGAAGATTTTAATAAAGTACAACTCCAGAATAAGCAAGAATTGCAAGCAGGGCCCCCGTAACCGCGCGTGCAACGCGTGCACCGCACGCGGGCGCCACTCTAAAGGGGCGCTAAACCGGAGGTTTGTATACAATTTGAATTTTTAATTTTTCAAATCGCGCAATTGTTTTTACCTTCGCCTAACCTCAAATTTGGGTAAATGCTTATCATTTAAATTGTGCTTTCGCTAAATGCTAGGATATGCTTGAATCTTGATAAGCAAGGTCTGGTTTCGTATGCACATGAATTTCCCGATCCTAACATTAATACTTTTAGGTTAAAATAGTACCTTACAATTTGGTGTGATCTTGGCAATGTTCGGAAAGGGGCCCCAGCTGGTATCTTCCTTTGGAACGGTTTCCTCCGGTGTTTTTGCTGTTGATCGGTCTCCTGCACTCCTGCCTGCTGCGTCGCAGTAGAAATCCCTGGCTTTGGACCCTATTTTGGCCGGAATTCAATATCGGAAACCTGATGTGATCGTCTCGCAATGATCGTCGGTGGTGCTCTCGGTGAAAATTTAATTTTATGTTGCGGATAATCCCACAAACGTTTTCACATAAACTTCAACACTTGGTCAACACAATGATACACTTTTTAGCTCGAAATATTTTAATTTATTATATAAAAACTTTAGTTGAAGTGGAGCACAAAACTACATGTCAAGCTTAATTTAATTATTCCTTTGTTCTCTTTTATTTCCGTTATTAAAAACAAAATCTAATTTATTACTATGGTTACCAAGGCACCGGAAATTGGTTTTGATCAAATTAAATACATTATGGAAATGAATTTGATTACAAATTATATTTACAAATTTCTTATAACTAAAATATTGTCCATTTCTTAATTTTACAAGAACTCTTTGAGCCACAAACACGTTTTATTAGTTACTCTGCTTTATTTCACTCACGATAATTGCACTGATTATTTTATAGAGTTCATTTCTTAATAATTGCTTTTCCATCTCCTTCTGTCTGCTTTTCACTTGCTTTTTCATGTTCATCTGTCTGCTTTTTACTTGCTTTTTTATGTCTTGCTGCCTGACTTCTTATTTACCCTTTGCAACGTATTATTATTTTCTTCTGGCTTCCTATACCTTTTTTATATTGCTCACAATTTTCCTGATTAGCTATATTGAAATCTAAACTTTCAACGATTCCAATGAACAAGGCATTAAGACGCTAAAGAAATCAAATATTTTTTCTACAACAAATGTTAAAGTGTGCTTTAATTGACTCAAAACAAAATGTTAAGTGTTACTTTAACAGCAAGGGTAGATAAAGTAGCACTTTAACATCAAGGGTAGATAAAGTAATTTAATTTTCTAACTTTTATTTAAATTAAATAGTACAGCTTCGTATTATCCTAACAACCCAATCTAGCTACTGAGATTTTAAAATGTAATTGACTTTCCTTATTTTCTTTTGAAATTGTAAAAGTTCTTGCTATAGAAAAAAAATCTATTATACACGACGATAAAGTTATTACTATCCACTCTTGAATCATTAACGTCTCGGCTTCGTCTCGACGTTAAACGATTCACTCGTGGATAAAATTTAACTTTATCGTCTTGTGTAATAAATTACTCTTATTTAACAAGATAAGAGCCTTAAGATTGTTTTCATTACCTGAAGCATCAAATCCCCTCGACATTCTACAATATATATTTGAAAACAATCTAACTTCATCTCTACCAAATATTACCATTTCATTATTATTAAGAATCCTGCTTACTTTACCTGTGTCTGTAGCTTCTGGTGAGAGATTCTTCTCAAAATTAAAAATTATTTGTTGTCTACCATGTTACAAGAAACGTTATTAAAAAATAAAAATAAAATGCGTTTTCGCATTTCGCTCAAATGTTTACAGCTACAAGAATATTACAGCAAACCAGGAAATTTAAAAAACATTTGTAGCAGCTTAAAGTTCGTAAGCTTCAAAATATTATTTATATAAGTACTCCATATATTCAAAGGGCGCCAAAATATTTCCGGCACGCGGGCGACGCTAATTCTTGCGGGGGCCCTGATTGCAAGCACAAATAAATAAGATTAGTGATACATTAGGAAATTATAAAGAAAAACTTAAGAATGAGGTGAGAGGAGAAATACAGGAGGAATACAAACAACTAGAGGAAATTTAACAAAAACCATGGAAGATAAGTTGGTAAAGAGTAACGAAGAGGTAAATGGAAAACTAAAGGACATACAAAGTCAAAATAAAGATGTACATAAACAAATACAATTGATTGATGAAAAGGTGAATAAAAATCAAGTTGAAATGCAAGAATAAATTAATAATAATGTAAGCAGAGTTAATGTGTTGAACGAAAATCATTTAACAAAGATTAAAGAGGTAGAAGATACATTGAAAAGAATGCAAGATGGAACGGAAATGTTAAACAGTAGCCACAGAAGTAATTATATTGGAATACAAACAGACATGTTACCAATATTTGAAGGAAGACCTGGAGAACAACCTATGAGTTATATTGTCAAATTAGATGATATCATGAAGTCAACACATGACGAAAATAAAAGGTTACAAGTAATTAACATGACGTTAAGAAATCATGCAGATACATGGCACAGTATTGTTAAATCAAAATATAAGAATTATGAGGAATTCAGAAAGCTATTCATAAATCAATACTGGAGCATTGCACATTAAGCTCGAGTGAGAACCCAGTTAACAACTGGTAGGTATTGGGAAAGAGGTAGCACCCGTGAAATGTATGTAATGCAGAAATATAATAAAGCTCAATATTTAACACCTACATTAGCTGAAGAAGAAATTATCCAACATTTGTCCAGACATTTAGAAAGTGAAATTACAAGAGCAGTAGCTGTACAAAATATTAAAACATTAAAAGATTTTTTAGAAATAGTCAGGAACTATGACATGGCTATTGGAAATAATAATAAAGAAAGTAACAGGAGAGAAAGTCAGAATTTTTAAAATTCTAGTAAAAGAAAATATGAGGAAACTCAACAAAATAAATTTAATTTGGCCGTAATAATAATTATAATTTTAGAACGGGAGAGAGGAATTTTAATGATAATTATAACAGGAATTTGGACAGGTGGAGGAATAATAGATATAACAATGATAACCAAGGAAGGAACTACCAGTATAGAACGGAATATAATAACCAGGATAGGAAAAGATACAATACCATGATTGAGGACAAAAATAATGAAAGAATGAATCGGGAGAATGTAGCAGATAAATATCCTAGACGTCAATACATAAATACCGTATATAAAGGTGAATTCGACAGAGGCATACTTATGAGAGAAAATCAATTAGAAGAAACTGAGGGTTTGGAAGATTCCTCAGAAGATAAAAAAAAACTTCAATTTTAAATAGTTTAAGGAAGAACCTCACGTGTTTTTATAATAATTACGAAAATAATGGAGAATTTTTACTGGAAGAGGAAGAAGAAGGAAAACAACTTTCAACATTACCATTTTTAAAAGTTAATTTAAATAATACAGAATATTTAGCTTTGATTGATAGTGGAGCAATAGCTTCTTTAATAAATAAAGAAATAATTTTAAATAATTTGGATGTCCTACATAAGAATATAATAAAAGTGAATAAAATAGATTTGCTATCTGCAACTAAAAGAAAAATATCAACAAGCCGAATGTTAAATATTAAAATAATTATTGATCAATGGGAAGGTGTAGTTAGATTGTTTATAGTTAAAGGTCTTAGCGTAGATATGGTATTAGGAATCGACATTATTCAGCAACTGGGAATAAATATTGACGGATCACAAAGGTGTATTCATTTAAAGGGGTTAAGTAAATTTTGGATCTGCAGCAGAAGAGTCAGCCAAGAAGATAAGTGTTGCCAATTAGAAAAAATTGGAGACATAATGAAATATAAAGAAGGTATAATTATTAATAATTACATAATAAATAATATGGAGAATAATTATGATAATAATGGGTTATTGCTAAATGAGTTAAAAATAGGTGAGAAGAATAAACAATTTAAAAGCCAAATATTACAAATAATTATCAGAAATAAAGAGGTTATAAATGAAGAAGTAGGACAAGCAAGAAAATACATTCATAGGTTACAAGTTGATGAATCAAAAAGCTTTAATAGTAAATCTTACCCTATACCATTTGCATTAAGGACAGGTTAGGAAGGAAATACAGAAAATGGTAAAAGATGAAGTAGTAATAGAAGCTTCAAAGAGTAATTTTATGAATCCTTTAGTAGTAGTTAAAAAACGTGACGGTTCTCTTCGTTTATGTTTGAATGCACGCAGAATTAATCAAATAACAAAGCCACAATACGAATCTCCACAAGCTATAGATGGATTATTAAGTAGAATTTGGGATAAGAAGATTCTTACAAAATTAGATCTGAAAAATTTGGTCTTTCAGCGTCTTGTGCAGCACTGGTAAGAACAATGCAGAAGATATTAAACCAATTTGAAGACTTTTGTGTGCATTACGTTGATGATATCTTATTGTTTTCTGAAAACGAACAACAACATTTAAAACATTTGACAATTATAATTGAAACATTAAATAAAAATGGGTTAAAATTGAATATCTCAAAATGTGAATTTATGCAAGAAAAAGTAACATATTTGGGATACGAAATAAGTAAAAATGAAGTAACCATAAATGAGCAACTTCTTGAGGAAATTAAGAGTTTACCTCGTCCATCGAATTTAAAAAAGTTAAGAGGGTTTTTAAGTGTTTTTAATTATTATAAAAGGTTCATAAGTAACTACTCAGAGTTGACGTTATCTTTAGTACAATTATTAAGAAAAGATGTAAAATGGTCGTGGAATGAAGAAAGAGAAAAAGCATTGAATACAATCAAACAGAGGTTTCATGAAGGATTATTACTGAAATATCCTAATTTTAAAGAAAAGGTTATACTTCGTACGGACGCATCTGATCAAGCAATTGCAGCAGAGCTAATACAAATACAAAATGAGATAGAAGTACCAATATGTTTTATTTCAAGAATATTAAAAGGGTATGAAATTAGATACACTATAGCTGAGAAAGAAATGTTAGCAATCATATTTGCAATTAATAAATTGAAATTTTATTTAACAGGGAATAAATTTGATATTGAAACAGATAATTCAGCAATTTCGTTTTTGAAAAATAAAACTTTCCATAATGACAGGTTATATAGATGGGCATTGTATTTACAACAATATGAATTTGATATTAAACATAGGCCAGGAAAGTTAAATGTAGTAGCAGATTTCTTAAGTAGAAAGGATGTACCTAATTATGATAAACCAAAACAAATTTTAATAGGAATTGAGCAAATTTATGAGGAAGGAAGGTTATCAAAACAAGAGATATTAATCAAGCAGACAGCAGAAGAAGTTGAAGAATTAAAAACGTTAGTATTACAAAGTCAAGATAATAATTATAAAGGGTATCAAATTAAAGAAAATTCATTGGTAAAGGTTATAGAAAATAAGGAATTGGTAGTTTTAAGCAAACAAGACATGTTAGAAATTAAACAAGACATGTTAGAAATTGTTGAGGAAATTCATATAATATTTGGACATTGTGGGACAAGAAAAACTTGGTTAATGTTTCGGGAATGTTTTTATACTAAAAATGATATTAAATTAATTAAACAATTAATTCAAACTTGTCAGATTTGTCAATTTGCAAAGGAAAATAATTTTAAGAATCAAAATATTGTTAAAAGTATTAGGGTAAACGAACCAATGGAATTGGTAGCTATTGATTACTTATCAAATCTAGTTACAGGACAATGTGGGTACAAGCATATTCTGATTATGGTAGATGCATTTTAAAAATTTATAAAATTATATTCAGCGAAAAATTGTAATACTAAACATGTGATTAAGTCAATTGGAAATTTTGAAGAACAAAAGTAGGTAAACCAAGAAAGATTTTGGCAGATAATGCAACATATTTTAGAAATGCAAGATTATTTAATAATTTAGATAAAAAGGGCATAAAGATTTGTTTTTGTAGTATAAGACATCCTCAAAGTAATATTGCAGAAAGGTACATAAAAGAGGTGATTAAATATTTAAGAATACTCACACATGAGCATCATAATAAATGGGTACAATATTTAACAGATGTAGAAAGTTTTATAAACAATGTCCCAAATACAACGACAGAGATTAGTCCAATTACTTTATGTAAACAGATAATTCCAGCAAGACCGTGGAGAAAAGAACAAAGTAACGTTGAAGTGATACAGTTATTAGAAAGAGTTAGAAGAAGATTGAAAATAATTCACGACAGATATGAAACGAAGCAAAATAAGAAGATATTAAAACGGGTAAAATTTGAAATAGGGGACTTAGTAATTGTAAAGAAACTCAGAGTAGCAAACAGGAAGGAAAAGAAGTGTGCAAAGCTGTTGTATGCGTATGAAGGACCTTATAAAATTCATGAAATATTTAATAATAATAACTAAAGCTGATATTACATGGCAAATGCATATTTTGTATAATTCATATGCCGGGGAAGCTTTCTGCATATGTATACTAATTATGTGAAAATAAAACGTTTAAGCCAAGTTTCATTTTGCATATTTTGCATATTTATACGTTTTTGAGCATACTTTCTGGATTTTGCATATTTGGTTATATTTGGCAATAATTTATGAACTTTTTGAGATTTGTTTGTAAAATTTAATATTTTAATAAATTTATTACTTAATACAATTTTCTGTGCAACTGACATATATACCTTCACTTTCTGCCACTGTAGTGCAGTGCGCGTATCGAAATAAGCAGAAAAAAGGGGAAGTCACTGTTAAAATCTTTAGACTATATAAAGTATAAACATAGACTGCCAGAACCCCACTTTTCCCATAGAAGCAATGTATAAGGAATCAGCCAACATAGAATCCATTTCAAGAGTCGAACTTCGAGTGTTAGATGAATAATAGTCTGGTGGGGTTAGGGAAAATCTCATTTCTATGTTGGCTTACAACGTGAAGTTGGCGTTCGCAGTCCATGTTTATATAGTCAAACGTTAAAATAAATGACGTTTTTGAATAAAAATTAGCTAATTAAATATAGTCATACAAAATGATTAAAATTTTTATATTATTTAGAACATTTCTACTTATTTTCAAAAAAAATTAGAGCATATTATGTGCATATATTGTAACTTTGGGTGCAAATACTCAACAAAATGTATGCATATATATGCGCATATTTTCGTACATGTGAGTGCATATCATTATCAGCTTTAATAATAACACTTATGAACTAATAAATGAAAGAGATGGAAGAATAAGAGGAAGATTTCATATATCAATGATCTATCCATACAAAACGTAAATTAATGAGAATATAAAGGTTGTTGTTTGTTGGAAAGGTTAAATAGTTTGTTTCTATGGTAATTTGTAAATAGATAGATGTAAATAGATATTAATTGTTATAAAGGTGGATACTAGGATAATGGGATGGATTGAATTAAGAAAAGAAATTTGCAATAAAAATCAGTTTATTTAAATATTTTTCTTAATTGAGGAATTATGTTATGATACATGAGGCAGTGTAATTAATTTCAATAAAGAAATATGTGAAACAAATAAGCTTGGAGGAATGATATAATTAAATATTGATGGGTGTTAAATTTCAAACATTATTAATAAATTTAATTGAGACAATGAGAGAAGAGATTTTGATATTGATTGAATATGTTAACTTAATAGTTACAGAAAATTTTAATAAAATACAAGCCAAGCTAACGATTGACAAATGTGTTATAATGATAATGTGAATAATTAAATTGTAATAATGGATAATTTAAAATATGTATGGGGTGCAGTAAAAATAGTATCCAACAAGAACAAGTTTTTGTTTAAGGGTAGTTACATAAATAAACTCAAAGAAAAATGTATAAGATATTTTGAAATGTGATTTTTATTAAATAAAAATGGAAATTGGTGCAGAATTTGTATAGTTGTTGGCTGATATACAAATGGGGGTTAATATAATAAAATACTCACAATCGGCGAAGAGATTGTTAAGTGCTGCGAATTACATTTAAAGGAACTAGAGAACGACAAAATTAGATGGAATTGGATTTATTGACTGGCGTGTTGTACAGTTACATGTTCATGTTTGACATTGGTGGTTACATCGAAGTAAGGAGATTCAGCTAGAGCGGGATTTGAGGTAGTACTGCTAGAACTGAACCATGTTGGAGGAGATTGCAGAGTGCTGAAAAAAATCTAAGAAAGAAACAAGATAAGAGCTGTTACAGTTAGAAACTTGAAACTTACCAGGGTTTGTTGAAGTTGAAGCTGAAGTTTGATAGAGGAATTGCAGCCGGCATCAGCAGAGGTATTGGAATTGGTTGACAGGTGTATGCTGTAGGTGTCAGGCGAGGACGATATTGGTATCTTTTGGGAAGCAGGAGGCACTGGTGTATGGAGTTGTGCGAGTGAAGCTGAATAAGTGACAAGGTTTGTGAGAAATTAATATTAAAACATTTTATATAAAGATCAATCAGTGAAATACAATAATACAAGGCAATATTTGATTTGATGAATTGATTAATGTAAAAATACAATTGTCGATACCTGGTTTGTTGAGATTTAGAAATCGGTTTGACAGTAAACGTCATTAACTGTAATATTGACATTCAATTAATAGATAGGGATTTTGATTTGGCGAACCACATGAAATAAGAGAACTTGATTTATTTTATTAAAGAATTATTATTGAATTTGAAAGGGCATTTCATTAATAAAAGTATAGCTTTATACAGCCACATCATAATAATATATACCTAAATTTAACTTTACATAAAACAATAATACGTACAAATAATCAAATGTTTAAATATATTGTTATGGTACAAATAGGGTAGTTGTTAGATAATAATAAAAATATGATAAATTTGGAAGATTAATAAAAGGTGTTTTTTTTAGAGGCGAAGAACTTTAAATTGAAATAAAACACAGAAAAAGGTTTTTAATATCCATGAAATTGGCCTTATTTGAAAGATAATTTTATGGCATTACTGTTTCAATATGATTTCGGGCATGTGACCGCCGTGGCTGGCGCGTACATGACGTAATCTGGAGGTCCAATTTTCACACACTTTTCTCAGTAAATCAGGTATTTACAGGGTAGACATAAACATACTATACATCACCTGGTCAGCCTAGCCTAAACAATACATTAAATATAGGGTCCAGCAAAAATAAAGGAGAGGAAGATATTTCTAAAACTATTAGTGTTACATAACTATTGCTTATGTAAAAGTTGGAGATACAAAGGTAATGCACGTTATTAAAATATTTTTGATTACACGAGGCGACAAAAAAGTGTGGCAAACCTAACTTACTTATATTAGCAGAACGCCCTATATTTAGACTGCTTAAAAGTATTACGTCGGGAGGCTAATGTTTTTAATATAAAATTGTGTGTCTAAAGATAACCATATTGAATATAAGTATTAACGATGTGATCAGTTTACCTATCAACTAAACAGCTGATTGAAATATATTTTGAAAATTCGATGGATGTGACAGCAACGCCAAAGATCAGGATCTAGAATATGTATATGTATTGCTACGACTTCAAGTATCGCGCCATAATATGTACTGATTCGGGTTCTTACTCCTTATAACCTATTATTATATGTTTATGAATATTTTTTTTTCAATTAAATTGCCCTGTTTATTATTTGAATATTAATAATTATCTTTGTGCTAGCTCCTGAAAATCAGGAGTGGATTCCTTTTATCTAGATTGCTTATTATTTTATTTATCTATTAATTTTATTATAAGTCAAAAATAACTTCTGTCAAATGATATGTCAAACAAATTTGAAAATTAAATGACAAATACCAGATCGTTTCATTAGTCACACAACAATATAATAATAATAATAATAATAATATATTTATTCCTCAACCACAAATAAAACATATATAATACAATATTGATAAAACACAAAATAAATAATATGACTGAAGAAATCACAAGGCGCCAATTCAAATTAGTGGTTTTCCACCCTTGCTCTTTCAGTGGCGCCTTGAATAACGTAGATATGTACCGTGGACACATTGTGTACAACTAATGGATTAAATACAAAAAAACATATACATATATAGATAAGTGATGTCGTTGCACGTCTACTGATAGTTCCAAATTGCTTCTTAACAATAACAATCAATGCTATTAGCTGCTATGACGCTTAGCTTATTTGTATTCTATATAGATGGCTATACATATTCGTTTTAAAATTGATGTGATGGAGTTTTCTAATTTTTTAGGTATATCATTCTATATCTTATAAATCTGAAATTGAAAAGACCGTTTGAATAACACTGTTCTATGTGAAGGAGGAGATATGCCTCCTTTAAATCTTAGATTTAGAGTATGTACATCTGTCCTAAAGTTGATTTTATTATATAAGTAAGCTGCTGCCTTGTTTGAATAATTTTTGTGACAAAGAGTAGCATACTGTAAGTGACGTCTATTTTGCATATTAAACCATTGCAAGTCTTTTAGTTTATATGATATTCGTTCGTATTTTCTAATTCCAAAGATTAAACGTAAACAGGAATTTTAAATTCTCTGTATTTTACGAGAAGTATCCTGAGTTATAGAAGGGCCATAGATCTCGCTACCGTAAGAAAAATTGGATAAAACCAGTGAATTACAAAGTAGCGACTTGGTTTCAATCGACAAAGCGTGTCTATGGGGATAAATTAATTTCAGTGCCTGACTACTTTTTCTAATACAATTGGTAATATGCTTTTCATACCGAAATGTATTATCTATGATGAGACCAAGATCTTTAGAATCGCTTTTAATAGGAATGGGAAGATCATCAATCGCCACTCGCATCCTATCAATCAGGTCAGTTACAGCATCCTATTCCCAAACAATACCACAACTGACTTTTGGGGATTAATAACCAGAGAGTGCTGCCGCGACACCTGACTAATAGCATTGAGGTCCAAGTTGATATCACGTACAGCCTCTCTATAATTATCTGGGAAGAAAGAGTGCAACAACTGAGAGTCATCGGCGAACATTTTCAACTTACAAGTTTCAACACATTGGTAAAAAGTTGATGTGTAAATAATAAATAGTAAAGGGCCCAAAATAGAACCTTGAGGGACTCCTTTGACAACTGGTAAATAAATTAGATGTAGACATTGATATTTTTACACACTGCATACGATTTGTCAAATAACTTTCAACTAAGGCAATTGAAGATTCAGACAAGCCAATGTAATTCAGTATAGTTAGCAGAATTTTGTGATTAATTGTATCGAAAGCCTTACTATAGTCAAGTAGCGTAAGCGCAGATACTTTATTCGAATCAGTAGCGGTTAGTTTTTCATCTATGGCATATAGTAGGGCTGTCGAACAACTTCTGTTAGGTAGGAAGCCAGACTTAATGTCAGGTATTATCTTATTTTCATATAAATATTTCCTCAGTTGCAAATTCATCACCTTTTCAAGGACTTTAGACAAAACAGGTAAGATACTAATTGGTCTTAAGTCTTTATAACCCTCAGGATTTGATTTTTTTGGTAGCGGAATAACAACTGCTTTCTTCCAGCTATCTGGAAAGAAATTTGTAACAAGTGAACAGTTAATTATGTGAGTAAGGTAAGGAAGCACTGCAGGCATACAAAGTGTTATTATTTCTATATTTAATCCATCGTGTCCTGCGGCATTAGTTTTTATTTCATGAATAAATTTAAGTACATCCGAAGTATTTATTTCTCTAAACTTAAATTGTACATCGTTCGAAGTTAATTTATTGTTTTGATAGAAACTTACAATGTCGTCAACGTCAGTATTGTTAATGTCAGGAATCGAATTTATATAAAAATTATTTATTTCATTGACTTCAGATAAATGTGTTGGGATTGCAATTTTAGCTTTAGCGCCAATATTTAATTTTTTTAATTTATTCCGCATTTGTTTTGAATTAGAATTTTGTATGGTAAATTGAAAGTATGCTTTTTCTCAGATTTAACCATTTGATTAACAAGATTGCGTAGCGACTTATTATATTCCCATTTAGCAGAAGACTTAGTTTTGCGATATTCAGTTAAGGCCTTATCTCTAAGTTTCATGGCAACTATTATATTATTGGTCAACCAAGGAACGAATGGTTTACTTATATTAATAGTTTTAACTGGAGCATGCAAGTTAATTGTTTGGTTAAGTTAATATTTAAAAAATTACTTTTTCATTAATGTCTCTGAAGAAAAATATTTGTTGCCAAGGCACTCTATGCAGATCAACCTGAAATTCTCCAAATTAAATTGACTAAAATTTCTAATTGTTTTAGAATCAACTGGGGCAGACAAAGGTTTGATATTTAATTTACAGAAAATTGATTCGTGGTCAGCTAACCCATGAGCACTTACTGCACAATCATTCACAATTTCAGTGTTACTAACCATAATAACATCAATTAGAGTAGTAAGTAATTCTTTAATAATAAATTCACCTTTTAAGTCTTTATTTTCTTTTAGTGCTTACCCAAATACCTAAACTGACCCACCTTTAACTAGAACTTATCAATGTCCTGGATGTCAACCAACCTGCTCCACTCTGCTTACTACCACAACCGCTTCAGTCCCCAAACACAGCAAACAGCTCCAATGACATACAAGATGTCCAAACTGACCAGAATCAGGGACACAAACTCCTATACAGCATGGAACCAAATACACTCTAACTGCAGCCACCTAACTCCAACACTGCATCCTCCAAATCTCTCAAACGTGCTTCTTCTACCAATGGTACTCCCTTGGAATTCTCTCCTAGAACCAACAGCTCGACTTAATCCAAATCAATCGAAATACAATCTCAAATGTAATTCTCCAATAAACTTCATTTAGTAGGTACTTTTCTCTATTTATTCTCCTTTGTATATTAGTTCTGCTCCCAGTTTAATTTTTCACCACATACTTGCAGGCTTTCTTAGAGTTATATCTCTTCTTCATTAAATTTCATTTTTAGACGACCACGTATGAAAGTAACATTATCGCGACAGCAGCCTACTACAGAAAGTTGACAATTTCATACACTAGCACGATATTATATTGTGCTAGTCATATCGTAACGGCACAAAGTTATTCACATCACGGCCTGCTTAATTGTGTGACAAACGTCACTTTGACGTTTGTCACTGTCACACAATTAAGCTGACCGTGATTCAAATAATACAGACGCTTTTGCTTTATTCGTTGTTCTGCTTCCAACAAGCTCTAATTTTTTATAATTGTACCAATAATAATATAACGATCAATATTGCAAACGAATAAAAACAATTCTTAAAAATAGAATTTACTTTGAGTGGTCGTCTAAAAAATAGTGTTCATAACTCGCACGAAAGTGCAAATATCTGTGCTCATGTTTAGATCCACTCGGGCTTCGCTTCGCTACGCCCTCGTTTGTCTAATCAACACTCGCACGATATTTGCTACTTTCGACGCTTGTCATGAAATAACTATTTCATATCACCACGCAAATTTAGCCTTACAAGTAACCCTTCTTAATCTCCAAACATGTTACTTTTAAATAGAGTTTATTATAGACTTTCCTATTACACCAAATTAATTACAGCCACATTTTAAAATTTATCTTAATAATCAAAACAAAAAGTCTTTAACGAAATCATTTTCTACTTTTAACACTCTATATCCTTATTTTTTATTTCTACCTACTATTTATAATAATTTATTTCGATTAAGTATTTGTCATTACCTTCAAACTTTTTTTTACTACATTATATTTGAATCCATCTGTTTTTCAATTAGCTATATTTTATTCAATTATAAATTCTTCTTTCATTTCTAATTGCATACTAATTTTTCATATTCCTTATTCATATTTAAATTGATCCTGATTATATTTAACTATTGTAATCTCTTAATCATATTTTAAAATTGCTTTTATACCCCTAATTATATCATTACAGTATATATACTTTAATGGCCGCCCACTACTAATAATTGCTTCTATTAATAAAAATATTCTTACAAATTTACATTGATTAAATAGAACATGAATCCAACCTCTATGATTTGAGCTCTGCCTTGTTATTTATGTTAGGAGAATTAATTTCTTTATTACTTGCATAGCTTTGCACATATTATTCCTAAATTCAAGTCTGATTAATTTTTATTTTATTGCAATTAGATGTCATTTCTCAATCTAAGCTTGTCTGAATTATTCATTATTTTGCTGTGCTGTTAGAAGTGAGACTCAGGGCTTAAGACCATCTCAATACCTATCACATATTCTAGATAAAAATAAGTCTAAAATCACTACCTCCTACACTTACAAGCCATGCTGTTAGACTTGACAACATTGCGTCTCTAGTAATTGGAGGTCCTAAACTACAATACTCCAATTTGAAATAATTTTGCTTTAAAGAGCATAGTTTTACTATTGTAACCCAGGGGGTTGTTTTTTTTCACCCCCGGGTTACCAGTTTTACGTGCTGCCACGTTTGTGTGATATATGGGTTGCTTTTAAGCCCATATATCACTATTTGCCCTAAGAGGTCGAAATCTCATCTTCTGACCACTGTGCGGTAACTTAGGGGTTGTAAGTTACTAGTTATGGTTAAATAAAACTCCCACAAAAGAATAAATAACTTATATTAAAAGAACTTAAAAATTTGGATCAAGTACAAATTAATTTTACACTATCTGATCAATGGTTAATTAACTGTAGCTTCGTTAAAAGGATTGATCAAAATTATGCTTAATTTTTACATCAATTTACTTTGGAAGGAAAGAATAAACATAGCAGCCCTGGTTAATAAAATACACATAAATGACTGACCTTTGTCCAGGTGCCGTTGCTAGAACTTGAAGGGTGAATGTTAGTTTTATTTATTTGCGGTACGCCCGAATTGATTTAGGTAATTTAAATATGTTCGGCTAGATTTTAAATCCCCTGGTCGGCAATCCTTGAATTTTGAGTAGCTTATCACATGCACTAGTCACATAACGATTTGAATATAACTTTCAATTTTGACTTAGGTTGATTCGCGCTACGCGCGGCGTCGCGCAGGACGCGGTACGCCCGAAAACGGCCTTTGTCGGTAATTAGTTCATTGTCTCGCGGGATACGGGAAGACTGGACTGTCCAGTTCGCGTTCCCCAAAAGGTAATTTTCTTTCGGGACAAAAACGAATGTCTTTCGTACTCTCCCGTTTTGCAAGATAGCATTTTTGAATTATAACTCGCGGATTCTTGGATTTGCAATGTTGCATTTCTCACGCGGATTTGCCTGAATGTCAATTCGACAATTCTCTATTCTCTGAATTACCGGCACCGGATGTAATTCAATACTTTGTGCTTATTGTATTATAACGTTTTGCGTTCTTACCAACTGGAACTTTTGCATTCGCTATGAATTTAATTTATGCAGGAGCGGCTTTGATTTATTCTTTTTCCTGAGAACTTAAAATCTATAAGGTTTATAATTATAACGCAATTTCTTGCGGGTTGTTACACTACTCCCCGCTTTTTAAAAGTAGGCATGTCCTTATGGACATGTCTGCTTTTTTAACAAAAACCCTTGACTTGTAAGTGAATATTACTTCTGATTATATTGACTCATTTTCCTTACTTTATTGCCCTAAAGTGTCTTTATGCTTCATACCGTGTTTTGCGCTCACTTGTTTTTATTGCTCTGCTTTGTGACGCAGTTGACTTCGCACTACACTCTTTTTTAATATGATTTGTCCACTGATTTTGTTTTAATACTCTGCTTTTGAAACACTTCCGCACTGTTATGTTGACGTGGAGTGTCATCCTTCGGCTGTAGGCTGCTGTTTTTCGGCTCTGTCTTCTTCCTTCTGATAATTTGTTTACTTCCTCCTCTGCAATATCTTATTTTTCTATCCTTTTCATTCGTGTTGTCGCCTTTATAAATTTTTATTTTATTATACGCACCTCTTCTTTGTATTTATTTCGGGCTTCATTATTAATATTTATTATTTATTCGTATTAATTATTATTTGTATATATTCGTCTTCGTATTTATTTGTGTTTGTATTATTAATTATTAATTGTTGTGCTTGGAATTTCTTCACAAAGGTAAGGGAAAAGGAAGGTGCAACAGAGGCTATTGTTGCAGGCATGACGGCCTCCAGAGTAAAGGATAATTAAGGGTTGGAAAACTGTATAAGTGGCTGATTTTATTTAATGATGAGGTGAAAATGTTATTCCTTCTTCGATTACTAAGGTTTGAGCCGTTCTTTTATTTATTTGCGATATTACTTCTGCTTTCCCATGGTACATTAGCTGATTCCTCTGTCATAGGCGGTGTCTTGTAGTAATCCCGTACTATTTCTTCATAATTGGAATTTACACAATGACTGTTGTATATTCGCATGATATTTCTGAATTTAAGCTAATTTACTTTTCTTCCCATTTTACTGTAGCATAATATTCCTCCGTATTCCTTGTTGTTGCTGCAGTTACTATAAATTTTTACTACGATTGATCGTCTTCATTGTACGATCCTCATTCGCATTTGGCGTCTTCGGTTACTTCACCTACTACGCTTCCTATTGCTGTAGTGGTACCATTAATTTATATTTTTCGTATTACTTCATTATAAATTCTTATACTTTCATATCTATGTACGCTTCATTATTCTTCTTGTCCTGGTGCCTTAATAACGGTTCGCTGACCTTTGGCTACCCTTGAGGACCTTAAATGCATCCCACATTGGGGTATTTTCCTGGTGCCTAAATAGCGGTTCTCTGACCTTCGGCTACCTTTGAGGAACTTTAATGCATCCCATATTGGGTTATATTTCATGTAACCTCTACCAAAAATGCGTAAACTTTATATTGCTTAAATTCATTCCTTTGTATGATTTTTCCTTGTAGTCCTGCTGTGGATTTGGGCAATCGGCTATGTCCTGGCTGGATACTGATGTAATGTTGTTGGGTTTGTTCCTTTGTATGTTATAATCGCGAACTTGTACGCGCACTATTCACTTGATATTAATGTCAACAACGGTATGAGCATTTTTGTTAACTTATCAGAAACATGAATTTTGAATAAGTAATGTTTCTAATTACCAAATTAAATCTTATTAGTTAAAATCAATTCTTTGATTTAATCCTTAACCTTGAAACTCTAATGAGAAACATAAAACAAGTTGATAATCATTGAGAAAAATTTTTAAAAATTATTCAATGTTATTTATATTGAAAATTACAATTGGTTTCTATTTGCCTAAGCAACCGTTTCTCTTTTTAGCTTCGCATTCCTATTATTAATGCAAAAAAAATTAATTTGCAAAGGTTATCACTTAATTATAGATTTCATAATTCTTAATTAAAATCATATTTTTCATTTAAACCATTCCCACTGAAACTCAAATGAGAAACAAAACAAATGTTTGATCCTTGGTTAATCGTATATCGTCATTCTATTGAAAATTAAAATTATTTATATTTGATAAACTAATTGTTTCTCCTTTTAGCTTCGCTGTTTATTATTAGTAATAAAGTAATTATGTTTAAAAATGTTTTAAATGATTATTTCCCATTATTCTGTTTCCTTGTAATTCCTACTACGTTAGTAAGCTTTAAACTATTATTATTCCTACTTAAGATTAATTCCCATTATTTATTTTTCCTTACGTAACTGTACCCTGATATTTACTTTTAAAAATATTGTTAGTAGTTATTAATTGTTTTTGGTACCGAATAAGAAAATTGTTTTAATATTATTGTATTAGTGCTTTTCACTTAAGCTTGACCTTGAAAATTTACTATGGCCAGTGTTTATTTATTTTTATTCTATCATTGTTAACGATCTGAAGTACTAACATCGTACCTTATATTTATTTATTACTTTATGCTTTTTCTTATTCGTTCCTAATTTTTGGACGTCTATTGGTCGCCTTTTACGACCCGCTAGACTCCTAAGCGGTGGAAATATTCTAAACCCCGTTTTCCACACAGGGAATAAAATTTGGTGTAACTTTAGTCTTTTATATTTACCTTAATTCTTTAAGAGATTATGAATCTGGAATGAAAATTATGAATTTGGATTGAAAATGATTAATCTGGAATGAAAATGATTTTCCTTAGCCGGGAAAATTTTTTGGGATGTCTTTTGGTCGCCTTTTACGACACGCCAGACTCCTGGGCGGTGGAAATATTCTAACCCCCGTTCCCACACAGGGAATAAAATTTTGCTGTGATATTGCTTTTACTTTTCATTCTTATATTTATTTTATTTGTTTCTTTATGTTTCCTTATTTATCTTTATTATTTATTGTTGCCTTAATGATTTTTATTGGTTAATTGTATATTATAATAAAGCGTCTTCTCAAAAACATGCCTACTATTTGTGTTAAAAAAATTATTTTTGATAGTGTACCAACTCATTTTAAATTATCAAATAATTTAGAAACCTATAAACGCAATTTAAAAAAAATGGATTGTGGAACATTTTTTGGATTGTTACGCTTTACTAACAAAACTTATTGAATAATAATTTTTCGATGTTAATTTTATCTGAATGTTCCTAAAATTTTGATATTTGCTGTATTTTATTTTTATTTTTATAAATACCAATCTTTATTTTAACATACTTACCTTACGCCTTGCTTAAGCTTGTGTGTGGCTATTACTGTTAATGTGTAAAATAAATATTGTATTGTTTATTTTTGTATCATTTATATATTTTGTTTATTTAATAATTATTTAGTTTCTTCTTTATTGCTTATTTTTTTAACTTTATATTTTGGCTTCGCAATTTCTTTCGGTGAAATTTATAGTTTTAGCTTCTCGATTTATTTTGGTGAAATTTTTATATTTAGCTTTGCAATTTATTTTGGTGAAATTTATATTTTTAGCTTCGCGATTTATTTTGGTAAAATTTATGTTTTTAGCTTCTCAATTTATTTTTGGTGAAATTTATATTTTTAGCTTCATGATTTATTTTGGTACGGGGAGGTAGTATTAAGTTTGTAATAATTTTATTTCGTTTTTCTTCGTATTCTGCACTTTCTTAATTTTCTTGAGTTTCTTCTTCGTTTTTTCTTCGCCTAAGTTTTGTTTCTTCGATACACAAGTTTTTAACTTACCATATTTACCTGTTCCTTTATATTACTTCCTTGGAACACTTCTTAATAATTCGGTACCTTTTACTTACCCATTTTAAATTTTCTTCCTTTATTTTCTTAGATTCTTCTTTCGAATCCCTACGTAATTTTTCTTCCTTCTTTTTCTTAGATTCTTCTTTCGAATCCCTACCTAATTTTTCTTCCTTATTTTTCTTAGATTCTTCTTTCGAATCCCTACCTAATTTCTTCCTTACTTTATTTTCATATTCTTGCTGCAGGATTTATTTTTCTTCTTCTTCGCTTAGTTTTCCAACACTGTGGATAAAAATATTGCCTACTTCATTGGCATTTCCCTTTATATGCTTTCTTCTAGCATTTTTACCTTTGTGAACCATGGCTTCCTTACTGAACTTTCTCCCTAGTTCCTTGTCACTTTTTCCCGTGACTTCTTCGGCATTGTTTCCAATATCCTACTTCGAGCTCTGAAGAGTTTAAGATTGCGTCTAGGTGATCAGCCTGTATGACGTCCCTCTTTTTATTGGTTTTATTAGCCTACTTCCTTGCTACTGATTCTCTAGCTGCGGATCCTGTTTTCGGTTCCTTTGAGCTTTTTCTTGAGAATCTTCGAATTGTGTCACTCCACCTCGTGGACAATCCAAGAGCGAGTAATGTTGCTGAGTGCAACCTCCGTCTCGAACCTCTGACGATGATTGAGACCCACAATTCCCAACTTTACTTTTTTATGGGTATTCCATCGTTTTTCCCTCCTACTTGGGGTTACTGGAATCCCTGAGATTTCTTAAATTTCGCATTGTGTCACTCCACCTCTTGCCGAATGCAAGAGCGAGTAATGTTGCTGAGTGCAACCTCCGTCTCGAACCTCTGACGATGATTGAGACCCACAATTTCCCACTACAATTTTTATGGGTATTCCGTCGTTTTTCCCTCTTACCTAGGGTGACTGGAATCCCTGAAATCTCTTAATTTTTGTACCTGACAGCTATATTTCCTTATTTTTCTTTCTTCTAAAATATCTTCATTATAATCTTCTTGTGTATCGCTATTGTTATTTAATTTAATACCTCCTCTGTACTTATTTCATTATTAATTTAATTGTACCGCATTTTAAAATTGTTAATCATTGTTTTGGATTGGCGCAAATTGTTAATTCCCTGCCCCATACTGTTAGGGTGCAGGTGGAAAATTTTTTCACCGTTTTATTATTAATTAGCCAAGCATAACTTAAAATTTTTATTTACCTTATTGTGAGTTCTTCCCTAGTCCCGATTTTTTTTAAAATTTCCATAGTACTTTCTTGAGTTTACCTTCGCCTTACAGTTTCTATTACTGTTAGCGTTATTACCTTAATATTTTTTTGTATATTACCTACTATTATAATTGATTTTTTTCTAACTGTGCGTACCTTTATAATTTTAAAATTTATTCTAGTGTTGTGACTTTTTTCTTGCATTATTTCCCGTGTAATTGTTGTAATTGGGTGACTGCCACCCTGTCATTTGATTATTCTGATTAAATCCGCCCTGCGGCTTATAAAAATAATGTGCCCTAGCATTGTCAAAATTAGCATGTCCCCTAAAAAATTATGTTGAGTGCTTTTCTCCTAGTTCAATTCAAAGAACCAGCACTTCGCAATGTGATTGTTGCGTCCGCAATTAAAACAAATTTTATTTGGTGTTGTACGCCTTGTAAAAATGGTAAACCAGTAGCTGTAGCTTTCGTTTCCGAGTTTAATTTAAAGAAACAGTATTTCGCAATGTGATTATTGCGTCCACAATTTCAACAAACTGTATTTTCTGTTGTGCGAATTGTGAACACTGGATTATTGTTTTGAAATTCATTAGCCCAAATTTTTTTTCCATAATTCTATTTGAATTTCTTCGGCTTTCTCTACATTGAAGTTTTCCATACACTTAATAAAGGTCCTAAATGTTTCATATATTTTAGTTTACCCCTGTTCGAAATTGATTAAAAAGTAGTTCCTCGTTCTTTCCATTTTATTTTTAATTATAGCCTCAAATGCTTTGATAATGTAGCCCTTCTACGGTATTTGCTTTTTGTAATGTGTGAAATTATCAGCTAAATGCCCCCGATTATTTTAAAATTGGTATATATATGCACCTATACGTGAAACCTTCCAATGCTGTAAACTGTGAACTTATTTTTCTGTTACACGTATAAACTAATTGCCTTTATGACTCACTAAGTTATTACTTTGTACTTGTCCTGATAATAATAATTTTTACAAGTTTTTGTTTGATTTTATTTATGCGACGCCTATGTGTGCCACCTTTGGCAAAGTTGTAAACGATCTTTAGTTGCAAAAATGATGCAGGAATTGTATTTATTGTGAATGTTATCCCTAATTGTTGCAATTTATTAACAGAAAAATTGTTTAAAATTGTTTTATTTGCCTACCAATTTTTAGCCCCTTTGTTACCGTTTGCACAGTACCGGGGAATAGTATTTGTTGCTAATTTTAGAGCGTTCGACTTGTTTTCAATACTAGTACAACGTTGAATTTCACCTTATTGTTGCCGTCTTGTTGTACACATAAACCTACCAAAATTTGTTGCTCCTAGAGGAAAAACGTAGAAAAAACACACAAAATCGCACAAAAATAAAATTATTTAAATAGCTGCAAGCGTAAAATTGTTAGAAGCACATATTAATTTGGGCGCTCTCTGTAATGCCTTCCGTAAATGTGATTTGATTTCCTTTTGATGAACAATAGATTTTATTGGGGGTTGTAGCATTTCTTTTACCTAGCTATGATTGTTTGGCTGCCAAATCTTTGCAACCTATGATTTCCCTGCGTATTACCGACCGATAAAATTTCTTGCAAAACTCCTTCGTGCTGAAATTTCATATAGGGGTTGTTTTTCAGTTAGGGGTTGAAAAATCAAGTTATAAGGGTAGTTTAAAACCATTGCGACCATTTTGTGCTATGGTTAGCAGATGTTCATTAATGTAGGTGTTTAAATTTTTATAAAAAAAACTAGAAAAAAAATTGAGTTTCTAGGGGTTGATACTTTAATTTCTAGGTTATTGCCTTTAATTTGGAAGCTGGGGTAGTTCGATGCCACCGTTTTGTTCTATGGTTGGCAGAAGTTAATTGAACTAAATGCTTAAATAAAAAAAACAAAAATAAACATGTTTCCGTAAATTTTCTTTGAGGGTTGTTTTTAAGGGCTGTAGTTAAGGGTAGTTTTCTCTGCCACCATTTGTAAGGGTTGGCAAATGTTAATTTGGTGTTTAAATTTAAGAAAAAACAAAAAACAAATTTTTGGAATTTCCGTACCCTTTAAGGGATGAAAACTCAAGTTATAAGGGGTTGTTTTAACCCGCTGCCACCAATGTAAAGTATTGCTATGATTGGCACATTCTAATTGAGTTATGTGTTTAAATTTTTATGAAAACAAGAGAAAAAAAATCAAAGTTTCTTAAGGGGTTCAAACTTTTAATTCGGAGTAGGGTTAGTCCGTTGCCACCATTTATAAGGGTTGGCAGATGTTAATTGAGTTAGATGTTTAAAATTTATTTTTCCAAAAACTGAAAAAAAATATTTTTAAGTCTTAGGGGTTGAAAACCTTATTTAAGGGTGTAATCAGAGGGTAGTCCGTAGACCGCTGCCACCATTTATAATATAAGGTTGGCAGATCTTCATAGATTTCAATTTTTATAGAAAACGAAGAAAAATCTAGGTTGTTTTTTCTTGTTGTTGAGAATTTATTTCGGGGCTGTAATTAGGGGTATTTTAAACCGCTGCCACGATTTATGCTATGGTTAACAGAATTTAATTGATGTATATATTTAAATTTTTATAAAAAACGAAAAAAATTCTTTAGGGGTGGTTTTTAAGGGTTCCTATAAGGGTTCTTTGTAGACCGCTGCCACCATTTATAACCAAGGGGTTTGTTTTGTCACCCCCGGGTTACCAGTTTTACGTGCTGCCACGTTTGTGTGATATATGGGTTGCTTTTAAGCCCATATATCACTATTTGCCCTAAGAGGTCGAAATCTCATCTTCTGACCACTGTGCGGTAACTTAGGGGTTGTAAGTTACTAGTTATGGTTAAATAAAACTCCCACAAAAGAATAAATAACTTATATTAAAAGAACTTAAAAATTTGGATCAAGTACAAATTAATTTTACACTATCTGATCAATGGTTAATTAACTGTAGCTTCGTTAAAAGGATTGATCAAAATTATGCTTAATTTTTACATCAATTTACTTTGGAAGGAAAGAATAAACATAGCAGCCCTGGTTAATAAAATACACATAAATGACTGACCTTTGTCCAGGTGCCGTTGCTAGAACTTGAAGGGTGAATGTTAGTTTTATTTATTTGCGGTACGCCCGAATTGATTTAGGTAATTTAAATATGTTCGGCTAGATTTTAAATCCCCTGGTCGGCAATCCTTGAATTTTGAGTAGCTTATCACATGCACTAGTCACATAACGATTTGAATATAACTTTCAATTTTGACTTAGGTTGATTCGCGCTACGCGCGGCGTCGCGCAGGACGCGGTACGCCCGAAAACGGCCTTTGTCGGTAATTAGTTCATTGTCTCGCGGGATACGGGAAGACTGGACTGTCCAGTTCGCGTTCCCCAAAAGGTAATTTTCTTTCGGGACAAAAACGAATGTCTTTCGTACTCTCCCGTTTTGCAAGATAGCATTTTTGAATTATAACTCGCGGATTCTTGGATTTGCAATGTTGCATTTCTCACGCGGATTTGCCTGAATGTCAATTCGACAATTCTCTATTCTCTGAATTACCGGCACCGGATGTAATTCAATACTTTGTGCTTATTGTATTATAACGTTTTGCGTTCTTACCAACTGGAACTTTTGCATTCGCTATGAATTTAATTTATGCAGGAGCGGCTTTGATTTATTCTTTTTCCTGAGAACTTAAAATCTATAAGGTTTATAATTATAACGCAATTTCTTGCGGGTTGTTACACTATTTATTATATTTTACTCTGTAATTAACTAAAGATAGCTTCTGTAGTTGTGACATTTATTTACATACTCGTGTAATACAAACATGTTACAGTATATTGTTACGTTCTTAACGTTCGGGCTATTTAAAATTATACGACAAACATGGGTTCAAACATTTATTTACAGAATGAATTATTACGATTATTGTTATTTACAAGCACTAACGAACTATCAAGCAGATTACAAATTAATGCAGGCACTAAAGAACTATCGATACATTTATTTCTATTCCATACGGATTTATTTATTTATATCACTCTTAAACACTAACGATTACCTATATATGGTTGTTTATTTCTATTAGTTCACGAAAGATTATGTACACGCGGTTATTTATATGGGGGCTTCTAACAAGCCTCGACGTGAGTTCGAACTGCCGAAGAATTATTTCAGAACTGCCTTGCGGGTGAACTCCCCCAGCTTATATATCACGCCAGTAAATTCTTCCAGAAGCCTCCAGTTAATCTCGGAAACGGTGACGTGTCGCGTCAGGGCCGCTCTAGCATCGACTGGAAAATGAGTCATTCGCGTACACCTGCGTTCAAGACCGCTCGTCGGCGGCCTATGATTCACGCGCTGGCAGCCGCCTCTAGAATTTCTAGTATAATCGAGGCATCGGGGCAAATAACCGTCAGCCGAATCGTTACAATATTTATAAAAATAAAACAACAACCTGCGTAACCCATAGATAAAAGAACATTTCTGTAATTATTTTAAAGTTTGTAACTTCTATACACTACTGCTGATTGAGAGTACAACATATATGCAAAAACTATGGTGCTACTGCTGTAAATAATCTTATTTGAACATAATAAACTTATCTGCTCGGTAACATCTAAATTTGTGTGACGTAAACTGTTCCATAAACTTCTAAAAACTGCTGATGTCATCATTTAAAAACACTTTCACTTTTTGTACATGTCTTTCCAATACTTGTCTACTTCTACATTCAGGATTTGTCCTTTCTTGAGATGCTTTCGACGACAAATATGTTGGTAAAATTAGAAATACGCTTGGGACAGCATTGTCAGCTAATCAAGGGTAATGCAGCAACAGTTCTGCAGATCCGCACTCTCATTTCTAACGTTTTCAATTGTCTTTTCCATTAAAATGTATTTCACACACGACAGCACTTTTTCTTGGGGTCCAACGTTCTCGTGCTGTTGCACGAAGCCGTGCTTTCTTTCAGATCTCGTCCATTGGAAAAGAAAATGTTGTTCTAGTTTGTATACGATTTTCTTGTAAGGTACTGTTGTAGTTGGTACACAGCGTCTTGGTGGCATTTTAAATATAAAATTAAAAGTTACAAGAAATGCCCTAAAAATGAGGTTAGATTGTTGCTTACCTCAGTGAAATACTTAATGAAAACCCATAAATTCTAGCAGCAATTTTACTTTCACTTATCACGAACAGTACGGTGATATACATAAATATATTTCTTCAAACTTAGAGCAGTCCAACATATTAATATTTACTCACACGCCACATTTGAACAGACGTTTTTATAAATAAACAGTACAAAAACTGGTCTACAATCAGCGTTGCCAAATCTTCAACAGCAGGGCTTGTAAGTGTAGGAGGCAGTGTTTGAATCCATCTGTTTTTCAATTAGCCATATTTTATTCAATTATAAATTCTATTTTAATTTCTAATTGCATACTAATTATTCATATTCCCTAATCATATTTTAAAATAGATTTTTATACCCCTGTTTATATCATTACAGTATATATATATCACGTATTCTAGATAAAAATAAGTCTAAAATTGAACTTGAACTTCTACATTACCTTGAAGATAAACGGAACAATCTGTAAATGCTGGACGATTGCCCGAATATGAAAAAGCTTTTCATGCGCTATAATACATGCTTGCCATCATCGGCCACAGTAGAATGATTATTTTCATTCGCTACACTGGTAAACAGACCACTTCGCTATGCCCTGATAGATGTAAATTTTGAAAAACTTATTATTTTGAAAGCCAATAAAATAGGTCTTTAAAAAAAATTTGTGTTTTGTTTTTATCATTGTTTCGCCATTGCATTCCCCTGCACTCTGTACGTGCAACACTTAACCTCAGTTTCATGTTTTGCTTCAACTGATACTCAAGTGTAACTAAACAGAGAATTCGAACGTCAACGTTGTAAGAAAGGTGAAGCCGGTCATTTAGTAAGCAGCGAGGCGATAAAAATTAAATATATATTGATTAATCACACTAATCTTGTATTGTACGACGCCACCGATGAACTACTGTTCCTAGAGTCAGTAATCTTGGAGGGAGGTGGTAACAGCTGATCGTTTAGACTAAAAGTACCTTAAAACGTTGCCAGACCTTTATTGTTTGGCTTCAACAGCATTTGGGGCCAAAATTATTTTTAGTTTCTTTTTAATCGTAAACAATCGTTAAACAAACGACATATCTACCTAACAGCCTTCACACCGAAGGAAATTATGTATTAATCCCCGCTTCGCCAACCGGTCAATATATTTTAGTTTGACCCTTCCCGCAACACCTGCAAGAATCACGAATATGATTTAGTGTCAAAACTTTACCTTCATTTACAAAACAGTTGGAGCTACAACACCTCTTTTCGACATTGATGTTAGGACCACGATAAACATGCAAACTAAAACGAATTAGGCCCCAAATTGCTGTAGAAGTAAACAAACAATGGGCTGGCAACAGTGTAAGGTATTTGACATGTTAGCGATCCTTCCCTCCAAGATGACTGACTCTAAGAACAGTAGTTCATCGGTGGCGTCGTACAATACCATATATGTATTATACATATATTGCTAGTAGGGCCTCGGAACGCCCGAAAACATTACGGCGCCGACATAGTTTCACTTAGAGTATAACGCGTCTCGTGCGCATGCGTGAGAATTCGAACTCCTCCTTTAGAAGCGAATTTTAAATTCGACCACTTTCTCATTGGGCGAACGATGCCAACGCGCTTGCGCACAGCTCATCATATACAGTGAAGAGTTGGTTGTCTGTCTCACTTCCTTCGTGACCCCCCAACTCATAGCCGCTAGCAATATAGTTCTTTAAATATATGATCATTACATAAATGTATTATACATATATTGCTGGTAGGGCCTCGGAACGCCCGAAAACATTACGGGGCCGACATAGTTTCACTTAGAGTGTAACGCGTTTCGTGCGCATGCGTGAGAATTCGGACTCGGCCTTTAGAAGCGAATTTTAAACTTGACCACTTCCCCATTGGGCGGAAGACGCCGCCGCGCTTGCGCACAGCTCACCATTATACATTGAAGAGTTGGTTGTTGCGTCGAATATGCCTGTATAATTTCATGAAGAATGAAAACGGGACTTCCCCGTCACGCATTCAATAATATGGTACTTCGCCGCGACGTAATAATATAGAGCTGTAGCGAAGTGTTTTATTATTCATTCATTCGAGCTAAGCTTTTATCAATATGACTTAAAAGTATGAACAATTATTTATTTCTTGCAGTATTGATATAGTAAACTATATTTTGGAATCAAGTAGTATCAACTTAATTTAATTTTTTAATTTTACTAATATGTGGATTATATAACAATTTTCGATTTTTTTCTTACGCATGACGGGGCCACTCTAGCCCGGGGGCTCTGTATCATTGCTACAATGGCAGCTACATCCCTATATTTTGTAATGTACCACTTGACTAAACGATTTTGAATGTAGAAAAATAGTTTATTCCCTATGTACTAACGTCTTTACTGACTTTTAAAAAGTTGGAAAATGAACTATTACCATCTTTGATTTCCCAACCGTTCGGAAAGGTAGTTATCATGACGCCGGTCGGAAAGTAGTAATCATTTCCAGAGTGCCGTCATGGCAACTGATTTTCGCAGCCGATAGGCATGGGCCTTGTCTCTGCTAAAGTCAAGGTGCGAATTTAGGGTAGCTGCAGTTTAAGATTTGTGTGTACTCATTACAGAAGTCCCCTGTGTGTATGATCGTAAAAATGAGATTTATTCCAACCGTAGACAATAATATTGAATTTGAATTTCCCGAAGAGTATTTCTTTTATCCATGGCTTAAAATCCAATTTCACCCCTTTTTTAGAACCGCTGATATAACAGTTCGGTTCAAAAGCTTTTGTACCGAGTACCATATATGTATTACTTACTATATTGCTAGTAGGGCCTGGGAACGGCCGAAAACATTACGGCGCCGACATAGTCTCACTCTGAGTATTACGCGTCTCGTGCGCATGCCTGAGAGTTCGAACTCCGCCTTTAGAAGCGAATTTTAAACTTGACCGTGAGGTTCACCTCCCCCCGCGCGGACAACACGCTTGCGCACAGCTCACCAAATACATCCAAGAGTTGGTTGTTTGTCTCACTTACGTTGTGACCTCCCCACTCATAGCCGCTAGCAATATAGTTGATATTAAATATATGCGGAGTACAAACAAATCTTAACGTGAAGCTAACCTAATTCGCACCTTTTATAGCCTTATATAGCAGAGACAGGGCCTACGCCTATGGTAGGATTTAGCCGCGTCTATTTTCGCCGCCTTGTATTATTATTTGATTAACGTCAGCTTTTTCCATTCTTGTTTAGACTAAAATTTTTCTAAATAAAAAAGTAAGTATGCATTCCTCGGTTGTAATGAAATGATTTCCACCTCGGTATGTAATGTACTCTTACCATTACCATATGAAACGAGAACAAAAGTGTTATAATCATATTGTGAAAAAATCATCCTAAAATAATTTCAAGTATTCGAACTTTGGCTACGTTGATAGGTGGAGTGGGAACAGGTTAACGCTAGTCGTCTAATGCTGCATTAAGTGCACTACGCCCGCGGAACTGTCAATATCAAAGATTATAAACATCTTCTAAGTGCACTTACAAATTCCATTTTTGTAAACTGTACTTCACACCTAGTAAAAAAAGATATTACATACATAATCTGTAACCGCTTATACCGTTTACACAAGTTATTAATATTTATTATTTGTTGTTTATATCTGTGATGCGAGGTATATAAAGTTCCTTCGTTATGCCCTCTCATGCCTTTTCGAGAGGGCATAGTGAGCGTTATGGACTGCTCTGCAAGCTTTTCAAGTTATTTGTGTACTTAAAGTGGAAATTAAAACGTTGTATACACCACGGGCATTATTTGATGTTCATAGCACTCGGACGACTTATAAACCCTAGGGCCAGAAGCCCTCAGGCTTGTTGTCGCCCTCGAAAGGGCATAAACAGCTACATAATGCCCATGGTACATAAATAATTATTAATATTATTTACGTTTACATTGGTTTAAAACTTGAATAGTAAATTGTACACGTACTAATAACAGACATTTGAGAATATTTAACTTCATCGGGTTTGCAACTATTTCGTATGTGGCAAGCAGTGTTGCCAGACATACCATAAAAAATAATTTAGCTAAAATATACCATAATTTGCAATTTCATACCATATACCATTATTTCAAAAAAAATCTATAAATTATATAGCAAGACGTCGATCTCCACCTCCAAAAATGAAATTACGCGTTATTATTCATCTGCTGATTAACAAGCACAGACATTTGAACTGGGGGTTCTCCTAAAACGGTAGGTAGTGTTAAGAAGGTCATGCCTATTAGGTATTATTTCATGACAGTTCGAAATATGAAATCGCTTGCAGTCGTTTCGTTATCGTTTTTATTACTGAATGCTGGATGCAGGGCGTTTAGTTCGGTGCCTTGGGCGGTGCTGTGCTGGGTTTAGTTTATTCTAAATTCAGCTCGTAGTAAGTAAAGTCTACACATTACCCTTTTTTCTGTGACGTCAGAAATCACAAAACATAGCGTTTAAAACGTATGTCTTATATTGCATTGAAATTCAAAAACATCATTTAGATCGCAGGTAGTAGACTTTAGAGAGAATTTGACATATACCTAATGTAAGGGAAGATAGATAGACGGGTTGGCCTTACCTTTTGGCGACAGTTATATTTGATATTTTGCCGGCTGGTAACTATCGGCCTAATGGGCTAACTAGTCGCGAGGGTCTGGGTTCCAACTACGCTGAAAATAACACTAAACGAAATACGAAGGGAATGGGCGCCAGGTCCTCGACATCGAATCATCCTTGTGCCGGACCGTTCACAAAGTCGGAGATAAGTCCAGCAGATTAAACAAAATCAAAGCAACGACCAATCAAAATATCACAGCTTTATTAATATTGGTACTATAGTGCAACAAAATGACAAGTTTAAGTCGAACACAGACAGGCAAATCATCAACCAAAATCTAACAAAATACAAGCAAATCAATAAACCAACAATATAACACATTAAAATCGACAAAGGCACTGCATCATTATATTTCATCTATATCAATCAACGGCTAAAAGTAGGACATCCTGAACTATAATCTATCACGAATAAAGAAAGTAAGTTGCTACCCAATTGGCAACACAAGTACAATAATTCTCACGCATACTGTGAGGCAGAGTGCTGCGAAAACTAGTTCTTATATATGACTAGTAAAAGCAACGGCTTGAATTATGCTCCTAACAAAGCTAAAACAACAAATTGCCAAGATCGATTTTACGAATATCTAAAGTTTGAGCATTAAGTTACCGTGGGAGCTTCGCTGGCCACAACCTACACCCTAAAATGACGTTTGATAAGTACAAGGCTAACCTCTGCAACTAAACTTGGTGCATACAGAAGTTATAGTTCTGTAAAACACAGCTGGCCTGTAATCTACTTAAGCTAAACTGTCTTAAAATAGTTCAATAGCATATCTGAATGTTACATTACGTTACAGGGCCCAGTTTAAGGCGGCCTTCATCACATTTACTGCAATCCTACGGTAAGCAAACCTAAGCTTAGCAAACAATTCGATAACACAAAATATCTACGATCTTATATCACGAGCATGGCTAATACAGCTACCATAAAAATAGTATACTCTACAGATTACACGAAGCGCGATACGAATCATCAAATAAGCTCAAATGAAAACTACACAATAAATTCGATTCGGCAGATATGCCATAATACCAGTTACACACAAATAATCCTACAATGCAAATACTACTATATGAAATGCCTACAATTAGCTAAGCGGTTGTTACGCTAGTACACATATACACACCTCAAGTCATGTTACATACGATTCACTCGTGCTGCTTTCCAGAGTCGAACGTAAGTCACCAGCTTCTCGGAAGCACCTAGTGCGCCAAGGATGCACGGAGCAGAAGCCGTCTTCCAACAGCATAGCGAAAATCGTGGGGAGGACGTCCGGAAGGCGATGCCAGCACCATTTGCCTCAATACACATAGCACCAAACGAGGTAAGCGAGCCAATCATAACTCTATAATAAAGCAGAACACTTCCCAAGGTCAAACATGCATGCGCGTGGTCTATGTGTAGTTCGATTGTTGGCGTGGTCTTGATATTAGCAGCGTTGCCAGACCTGGTACAATTCTACGAATCTGGTACATTCTGAAACCGTTTCTGCAAAAGTATATTTTTAAAATATTTCTGGTACATTTTCATTCTCATTTATTAGACGAAACTCTCAAAAATAAATTAGCAGATCAGCCAGGCAAAGCGGAATTGGTAGACAAAAATTTTTAATCGTTAGGACGTAACACGTGAAAACGCGCATGCATTCAGCCTGGCAACCCTGCATATTCTGATCCGAGTGGTGCCGATGCCGATCGGTTTGTTTCACGGTACGAAATCTCCCTCCTGCCAAGTGAAACTGTCATGGCTACCAAAGCAGAGAAATCAGTGCGTACAGAATTTTGGCAAAAAGCCCTTGTTCCAATTGTGAGGAAGATAATTGCAATATTTTAATGACATTGCACCATTTTGTAACCCAGGTACGAATTAAAATAAATACAGTGCTGCAGTTCTAATATTAATTTTTGTTTAGGCGCTTCCTGAAGCAGAAGAACCGAAAGTTGTTTAGAATACGCTGCCCAAAATGGGGCCATCAAAATGGAGAGCCGGGCTACAGACACTGCAGAATTCTTTCATTTTATGGGCAATTTGTTCGCCAGTGTGAACGGTAGTTTGCCTTTCAATAAACATGGGAAACAATTGAAAACTGCTGTGGGCTGTAGATGTCAAAGCAGAGAAATCAATTCGTCCAGAATTTTGGCAAAGAGCCCTTGTGTTCTTTGACAAAATGTACTGCGTCCAGGATGCATATACGTAATCTGCAGACGCATAAGGTATAACCCATCACATCGTTTTTTCCGAAGTCGTACGGCCAATCAGAACAGAAGTAAACTGCAGACGTGTTGCATTATAATGCGTCTGCACTTTACGCAAGCACCGTGACCACTATTATTTCGTATTTATTGTATCTTGAGTTGATAAATACAGACTATTATTATTAGTATAGTATTTTCTCTTGAAATGTTCGGTTTATTCCGATTAAACGAGAGATATTTGGTCAGATGTAATTAGATTCTATTAATTAATTTTGATATAAGAATTTTCTCACGTTACTGCACGTTTGTAATATGACCGCTTTTCGGCCAAATTTCGAGTTACCAGCGATAATTATCCTTCGCCCTCGTTAATAAAACTTCAAATTCGTGGAAGAAGTATTAGTTTAATAATTAGTTGTACAATATACTATTGTACAACTGTCGTTAAAAATCAGCAAGATAATTTTTTCTGACTAAATGTAACTTTTATTAATTTGATTATAATATAGAAAGCAGTTGTAGACATTTTTCAAAATAATCATGTTAATTTTGACATTTGATTAGAATATAGAAAGCCTTACTAGATTTTTTTCAAAATATCGAGCTGCCAAACAACTGAAAGTTATTGATTTTCCTTAGTTATCTGACAAATATTGGTTTACTAAGTATTTTTAACGTGTTAAAAGTGTGTACTTTTAAGGTGCTCTCTCATAAATTAATTTTGACATATATAAGTGTAGTCACCTGGAATAAAAATGTAATTTTTAATGACAGTTGTACAAAAAGTGATTGTTTTTACGAGAGTAATAGTTTTATGAAAAAAATTACTGCGCTATAAAATAGAGCTTTATTAGATAGTTTAGCGCTTATAAAGTAACTAGCTCTTTGTTTCACTCTACAGATGAAAGTGCACGTTGCTATGGAAATTAATAAATAACCAATTGTTTGCTCGCAAGAATGGTGGCTATTTTGTTTATTACGGCTACAATAAGTAAACCAAAAACGGCCAGATTCTAAATTCATTTGTAGTTTTTGCAATACATAATGTAAATTTATTTTTTAATATTCGTAGAAAAAATAACATTTACTTTTTGAGATATCATTTTTTGCTCGTAAAATTATCATGACGCTGCTCGTGAACAAATCTTCATCCTACGAAAAAAAAACAATACTTTTAACTTTTGACGAAAAATACAGATATTATTTACGTATATTAATGTTTTAATGTGGTTATTATAACACCGCTGTAATGGAGTCCATCAAAACACTGTGTCTGTATTGTTGTTTTCATATGAAAAACGTTATTTCAGACAACTGACAGATTGTCATATTTATGAAATGTCAAAATTAAAAGTTTTTGATTATTTTTGTTGAAAGTAAATAAAATTAGTGTATTATCGTCGTTGAATAAAATTCATTGCATCTCTATTTGAGCACTCCTCGTTGCGCACTCATGCCCCAAACCCACTCGTGCTACAATCAGCCCTCTTATTAAACTAGTATAATAATATGCTACTTCTACGACAGTGCAGAAAGTACTCACTTTTTGCACTCTCATGTAAGAATCATACTATGACTGGTTAAAACCGACAACTTTTTAACGAATGTCAAATTAAAAGATTAAATTTGTTGTAGAATGCGAAACTGTCGCAGGAAAAATAGTATGTAACACACGTGTGGAATCGCCATCGGAAAATGTATGTGAATACATGTAGTCATTCAAAAACAACTACAAATGAGTAAAAAAAGTTGTTTTCATATGTGTTGCTAACGTTATTTTTTGCATAGTGATCCCTTGTAACTCGAAATTTGGTCGAAAAAGACTTCAACATTTATAACTGTCAAATAGACAATTCGCAATTTCAATAAAATAGTTAAAAACGTGTTACTTTCTTTACAATTTTTTTGTTAAAAAAGTGATACTTTCTTTATGATTTTTCGATAAAAAAAACACGAGATACAAATAAAATGTTTGCGAAAATTGAATTAATATTAAGCAAAATTGAAATAAAAATTATAGAACTGTCAACATGAATTTATTTGATAGAATATGAATAATAATTATAAAATTTATGTCATTTTAACATTGGAATTCAATGTAATTACATATAGTAATTAATTAACTTTAGTATAATTATAGGGTTAAAACTAACTGTTTAAGTTGAAATAATAAATTGGTAAATATCCTGATCCATTTTATTCACTAAATTAATTCAAACGTCGCTGGACGCGTTTTAGAACGTAAAAGTAGTTTGCGTCCTGTTGTGTATACGAAAATGAATCACTTCATCCACTAAAAATAAAATAAAAATGTCACCTTTTACAATAATTCGAAATTGAGTTTTCAACATATCTTCACGTTTTAGAGTCCCCTGAACCCAAAAAACATGTTTTTGTTCATTGGTCTGTCTGTCTGTGTGTGTGAGTCTGTGTGTGAACAGAATATCTCAAAAACGAAAAGAGGTATGACGTTAAAACTTCATATATAAGTTTTGTGTATTATCTAGATGCGACAGAAAGTTTTTGAATAAAATCGCATAACCGGAAGTATGGTGTTTTTACTCTTGTGATTTTTCAGTTTTCTTTCTCTAACGATTTTGTCAAGCATTTTTACTACATTTTTAATGTGTATTGATGTGAGATAGGTGATTTTCCAGTTGAATACCTCTAAAATAGGTTTCTTTTGTTTCTTTTTCTTTTTTTATTAATTCATATTTTAAATAGAACACCCGCTATATTATTACATTTTTAATTCAGCAGAGAATTTTAGAGAAAATTTGTCTCTTCAACTAACGCTCTATTTTGTACGGTTTCTGTAAAATTTGTAATTTTTGACAAATGCTTAAAAATTAAAAATCAAATTTATGGTTAATTATAAAATCACTGTAAAAGGAAGTTGTGTGCGTGTATCAGACCAGATTCTTTTAACTGTTTTCGAAAAATTACATTTTGTAAGCGCTAAATTTGGTTAGATACAGTTTGTATATCTACCGGCATTCTTTCGGTCTGTTTTTTCGGTCGGTTGGTCGAAAGATAAACATGCGAAGCTAACCTAAACTTCATCTTTGTTAGATTTAATTAGTTAGATTTAATCAAACAGCTGTGTCGTTTACAAATTGTACTCCTAGCGTTCTGGGAGCATACTTTCTATATTTCAATAATTTATAGTAATTTTAGACGACATTTAATACGATATAGCAACTCAAAGCTAAACCACTAAGTAAACTGCAGACGTCTAATACCTCTCTGTGTCTGCACTTTACTTAAACTTTCATTGGCTCCATATTAATCAATTACCGATTGTGGCCGAACAGTTGTCATAATACCTTATGCGTCTGCAGATTACGTATATGCGTCCAGGATGGCTTGTGAATAATCTGGTTTCAAAGCACTCCGTTGGTTCCAATTGTGAGGAAGATAATTGCAATATTTTAATGACATTGCACCATTTTGTAACCCAGGTACGAATTAAAATAAATACAGTGCTGCAGTTCTAATATTAATTTTTGTTTAGGCGCTTCCTGGAGCAGAAGAACCGAAAGTTGAGCCAGTATTCGTGCCAGCTCAATATGACCAACTGAAACCACGAGGAAATCCAAAACCACTTGGGCCCAGGGCAGACAAATGTTGCAAGAGACTGAATACGTAACATGAAATCGCCGAAGGGAGTTATTTATTTTATGTTACCATTTACCGAGTCCGATTATTTATAGTATTTTCTGATGACATTACTGGTATCCTACTTTCACCATATTTCCTGTTACACGCTCCTCCTTGGCTGTTACTCTAATTGCCGATTGTGTTATTTTATGAATACCATGACAACAGACATTTTCATATTGCCCATTTCCTCCGTATAGAGAAAATGTGTTCTTTCTGTCACAATTTTTGTAACCTAGAAACTGATTTCTATTCTCGGTTGTGGAAATTTTTTTAATTTTTAACAGTCGTATATGTTGTTCTACGAACGAAGCGACAAGTATTATCAATAGTAATATAACAAGGGCGAGACATACTTACCGATAATTTTGCACACGGCAAGGGTCGAGTGCTGGTTGCAATGAAAACTGTTCCGAGGGCAGTTTTCAAACAGCACGATCACTCTTGGCACGGGCAAAATTATATGTAACTGTGTCCCCCGCGTTTATATTTTGAAGATTATTACACAAAACATATACGAATTATGATTTAAAATTGATCTAATAATGCCAACAAACTCAAATTGCGTGTTTCTTGCATTTCCATTTCTAATTATGCCACCATCTACGGGGTTGATAATTAGCACTAGGGAAGCTTATCAAGTAATCAGTTCGGGATTGGTTGATTTTCAAAAAATGCATGGTTGTCATTGGATGATATCAGTCATGTAACAGTTGTGTGTAATAATCATTACGTTGTTTTGTTGTGCGGTAATTTCTTTTACGGCAACATGCGACGGAAGTTTACGTAAAATGCGCACCGGTGTGAAACTGGTTTAGCATGCACCGGGAACTGTTAGAATCTTTGTTTACGTCGCTTGCCTTCGTAACTTGGCTCAAGTGTAGAAACTACCATAAATAGAATGAGCATTTTTTGTTAAAATTTATAGCATTCTTATGTACTTATTATTAATTACTAACTTTGTCTTATATACTGGACTACCCAACAAAGAAATTTTTTTATCGCTTTTCAATTTGTTGGAAAATATTGATAAAAATTATTATTTAGAATGGAACGTGGAACGTATTTCTGCCATTGATCAATTATTTTTAACGTTATATAATCTGCGCCAGAATCCCCCACATAAAGATTTAGCTCAGCGCTTTAACTGTAGCACTGCAACAGTTACTAATATTTTTTTAACTTGGTTAAATTTTTTACGCGAAGTAATATTTTCCAGTTTAATGTCATCTGTACAATCTGTTAAAGATAATCAAGCATGTTTACCTAATTGTTTTGCTTTCTTTCCGATCACAAGAATGGTATTAGATCGCACCGAATTTTTTTCTGAAATTCCATGTTTGCTTGAAAAGCAAAAAGCGACATAGCCATTACAAGCACCGTAACACTTTAAAAGGTCTTGTGGGAGTTGCACCAAATGGAGTTGTGATTTACTTGAGTTTATTGTATCCTGGTTCCACTTCTGATAAGAAAATTGTGCAGAACTGTGGAGTACTTACTATTTTTGAACCAGGAGATTTGATAATTGCAGATAAAGGATTTCTCATTGGCGACATTTTAGCGGCAGGTGTTTCTCTAAATATTCCACCATTTTTGTGCCAACCACAGTTTACTCCTTCTCGGGTAATACAAACCAAAAATATTGCTCGTGCTAGAATTCATGTGGAAAGAGCAATTCGTCGTATTAAGGCATACAAAATACTAAATCTAATACCCCAAAATTTAATGAACTCGGCAACCAAAATCTGGAAAGTGTGTGGCGCACTAACCAATTTCCACCAATAAAGGAAGTTGAAACATATTTTGAAGGCGAACAGTAAAAATAGAAATAAGAGTGTTAATTAACAACTGCTTATTTATTTAAATAAGACATTTTTTTATTATTGTATAGTTGTACATTACTATATGTTAGTTTATGTTTACTCAAATATTCGTTTTGTTAATTACAGAACTTAACTTAATAAATAAAAGTATTTACAAAAATATTGCTCTAACTGCTATCTAATAAAAAATTTCTTATTAATAGTACAGCAATATCACGGAAACAAACGGTGAACGTCATCAAATATTTTGTTATTAATTTAAAGTTACCGTTTGATTCCGTGATTTACCTATAGTTACAATAAATATGATTAACTATAGGTAAATCACGGAACCAAACGGTGCACGTCATCAAACAGTAACTTTAAATTAATAACTAAATATTTGATGATGTGCACAGTTTGTTTCCGTGATTGCTTCCCGCGCTGGGATGAGCTCCATATAGGGGAGGTCAGCTAAAAGCGCGAAGTTGGAATAAGCCTTCTCACGAGGTATGTATGCTATTTTACTCACAACATAGTTACACATTTATTTAATTTCGACATTCACTAGAGATGAAAGGCATTTTGTATGATAAAAATTCTTCAAAATTTCTATATTTTCTGCCCATTCTTCTTTTTTTGTAACTGGAATTATTGCTATGACTTGAGGAGTCCAGATAACTAGATACTATTTCTTTTTATGCATTTGGTGTAAATATTCATGGTTTTCATTTACCACAAACTGTTGCAGTACCTTATCGTAAGAACAAATATAGCCTTTATCATGTGCAATGATTCCATCAAGTTGGAATTGCGATATTTAAATGGATATTTAACTTCCACAAGCTCTTCTTCGTCTACAAGGCCATCTGGGGTGGCCCCAAGGTATCCACACTGATGGAGCCATAGTCCAGCAGATGTCACAGGAAGTCCAGTTGCTGCCCCAAATGCTTCTATTGCATTATTTTCATGTTCTCGCCCCCACCGAATGGCCTATACTCCATCTAAGTTATATGTGCCTGCATAATAAGCGAACTTTATGAAAAAATGTGAAAAATATTTTGCAAAGCAAACCTAGTAGTTTTTTGAAAAGCGATGCAGGGTACCGATTTCTTTTGCAAGCTGCTAGCACCGTACCGAACGAACTGGCTGTTAAACGAAACCTGCGAATAACTAACCACAAGGGATTTTTTTACTGCTCTATGGTTTACTCAAATATAGTTATTGCTTAGGAGAAACATTCACTTTTTGTTCAAAATAACTAATTTTTTCAGATATATTTTGATATTCTGCGAAGAAAATTATATAACTAATCTGCGGAACAATAATATCTTCCTGTGCAGTAAGTCTAGGTGCTAGAAGCCAACTGAATCCTACCACCCCTCCAAACGAATCAAATTTTTCTCTAAGCGTTTCGATCTCTTCCTTGGTAACACTTCTCTTTGAAGCTCGATATTCCTTAGACGGCAAAAACAATTCATCGATTGTTCTCACGTTTTCATCAAGTGCTTTGGATTGTTTAGGCACTGACCAGCTACATGACTGGTCTGTAACTGATGTATTGTAATGGGCAAATAGTGCCAGTGCAGCAACATGATGACATGAAACTTGTCCACGAGGACATGTGCAAGAAGTTGAGGTTATGTTTTTGTCTTCATCGAGGAAGATCTACAAAGTAAAAATATATACTTAGTATTCGTTACTGCTTAGAATCCATCTGAAGCAGCAATCAGTATTTTAAATAATTATACTTTTTAAGCTAAAATGTATCTTACCTGAACATTGTATCGCTTATCTTTCATGCTTGCGTGTACTGTCCCATTTACCATTTAATAATGAACAGAAAAAGAAGACACTATTCAATTCAGCAGTATTGGCAGTATCTAATATGAAAGACAGTTGCCTGGAGGCTATCCAAGAATGTCCATAAAACGCTTTCCAGAGGCGAGCGTTTCCTTTCCAGAAACTTTCCATTTGAAAATATATTTTTTGGAACTTTTCCTTATTGCCATTCTCTAGCGTGCTTTTAAAACTTTCTTTAGTGCAACAAAAGTTATTAAATTCGTCCTACATTTTAAATGCGGAATATGCCGCGGGTTTCAGCTAGTAACAAATAATAAGCATTCTCCTGGGTGGATCCAAAAATCAATGGCAAATACGATCCAAATTCAATGCGATTCCAGATTTAATGCAATCCCGGATTAATGGCTAAAAATACAAATTTTCCAAATAGATTACGGCGTTCAAAAGAGGGAAACGTAGGCAAACACCATGTACGAACCTTAAGATGTTGTGCAGCCAACTCGTTAAGCCAAGCGTGCGAAGAGTGAACGTCCCATGAAATCCGTCGGTGACGAAATGAACGCCGGAGACATCAATACCAATCCCCGAAGCATTCAAGCAGGGAAACGGGGCCTCTAAATCCTTCCAACTATGAAGATGGCTACCAAAGCCGTGAGACCAGATCCCCAGAGGAAGCGATTCAAACTTTCACGACGCAAGATTTGCCAGGAAATGGCCGAAAAATGCTCAAAACCAGCCCAATTCAGCTTATCAAAGTTCCCAAAAATTGGAAAGTTGGCCAACGTCAAAACTAAAGAATGCAGAGTGCTCTGAACTGATAACAGCAATTTAGCCTTAAGTTTGAAATTAAAGGTAGACGTTAACAAGGTTGCCTAGCCAAAGTAAAGTATTGTATTATTTAGGAAAATAAAGTAAATGACCAAATCTGACTAATTTATTTCAATAAATAAATAGGAAAATGTCAAAATGAGCGTAACACTAACCTTTAATGCAAGGGATGTTTATTTAAGCACATTATTCAAATCAAGACATTCTTGACCTATGTAATTCGAAGTTTCTCCCCTTTGAAGAAGTCCCTAACGCTTAAAATAAGATTTTAGGCTTGGTCGCTTCCTTATTATCGCGCGCTATTTTGCTGTCATTTTGGACAAATGTCACGTTGACAGTATTATAAAACAAACCGTACTTAAGGCGACCTGACCAAAACCTGCAGATTTTTTGTTTCGTCCAGTTTCTTATTGTTAAATAAAGAGAGAAAATTGTTACGTCACAGCAAAAGGGTAATGTCAAGGCGGTCTATATTGTTCCAGGCCATGACACTGGCTCTGTTGCCAGATTGTGTGGTAGGCCATTCAAGACACACTAAGTTTTATTTGTTTGAAATATATTTGACATTAAAAACTATTTTGACAAGACAGGTCATATAAGTTCCAAAAATGCATTTGAAATTTTATCTACCAAGCTGCAAGTTGCTCCATATGTTAGCGTGTTCAAGTTTCCATCTAATGGAACGGTGGCACAAAAATAAAAAGACATTTTGCATTTAGAGAACTGGCAGATTGGAAAGGCTAGTGTTGTGTGTGAAAAGCACTTTAAGAGAGCAGATATAAAAGGTAATAAGATGAAGAGACTTATGTTGACTGTAAGATCACTAGCTTCCAGGCAAGTTAATTTGAAGAAATTACTGTTTTAGATGAAGTCAAAATTAGTAACGATTTACTTGCAATTGAGAATTAAGATACCTACCCATTAGGAATTGTTTTTAAATCGAATATTATGGTGAAGTGACACACTGCGATGTAAATAGCAGTGATTTTATAGATTTTTTTCAACTGAAATGCATCACAATGACAGTAATAGTGCACTGACAAATTGTTTATTTAGTGACCAAAACTAGTAATTTTTTGTTAAAGGTTGGCAAAGCCATGTTGCCAGATTGTGGTAGGCCATTCCATAGGTCACTTTATAGGCCTAGTGTCATGGCCTGGAACAATATAGACCGCCTTGGTAATGTGTAGACCTTACTACTGTACGTAGAACGTAGTGTTCATGGTTAAGCGGAATATTGTATCTTTATAGTTTGAATTCTTTGTTATATTAAAATACAGAGTGGTGTCCAGTAATTGAGTGTAAAAATGGTGGTTGATAGTGGTTACATCAGGATACCATACCGAAAAAAAGCATTTCAGGCAAACCGACAACAAGGAAACCACAGGTAAACTGAATCGAATCTCCCGCCTAGCAATATCTAACTTGGTTTTTTTTTCAGTTCGTGACGTAAAAACGACGCGCTACTATCTTTTGTCTTGGCTACCTGTGAAAACTGCAAATCCTGGCATGAATCGCATTTTCTAGTGACGCCACGGGATTTTCTGGAATTTGGACGTATCTGGATGCTCGGAAACACGATGAATCTTTTCAGCAAGGTGTATTCTCGAAGTCCACTGGCTTTCCAGTTCATATTCATTGTGCACATAACCAACCTTTTGCATTATTACTTATATTATATTGGCCATCTTAAATATTTCTTTTACTCAAACTTCAAATTTAAGTCTTCCGAAACCTGCTTTTCTTATGCTAGCCTTTATCCCTCTAATTATGCTCTTTGCATCTCATTTTCAATGCATTTAATAACTTCAACTTCTGTCTAGATAGCAATTAAATAAAATATTTCAACTCTGTGCTTTAATTGACCTTTTTCAATATTTCTCTATGCATACAGAATTAAATTGCGAGCATTAAACCATCTCAGTATATGTATTACTATTTGCAATTTATTATGTTAATGTTTCATTTAATTTAGCTAAATGAAAGTAATGCTTGCCCAGTTTTTTCAATAAAAATAATAGGTGCATATTTATGTATTCATGTTTATACTTTAATTTCTTTGTATATAGTGATTAATCGAATGAATGTGGGTATTTTGTTATCAAGGATATTTCTATGATATTTCTAATATTAAAAATAATCCCTGAAAATAAATCTTGACTATACCTTAATTTGTTTCAAAATACCATAAAATTTACGTTGCTGCTTCTATAATTTATAACTGAACAATGAACATCTGGCAACGCTGGTGGCAACCCTGATTGCATTCGTTCCAAAAGTGTTGGGGTTGGTGTTTTGTCGAATAAAAAGTTTGACTGATAATTCGTTTTTAACGCCTCGCATCTTACTAAATGACCGGCTTCAACTTTCTTACAACTTTGACGTTCGAAATCTCTGTTTAGTTACACTTGAGTATCAGTTGCCGCAAAACATTTATGAAACTAAGGTTAAGTGTTGCACGGTTCAGGCGAAGAGTAATTAAGTATAACTTTTTTACTTTGCAGATGGTTGAAGGGACCACAATTTCATTATTGAGGTAGTTACAGACTGTTCCACCCAGTGTATAAACATTTGTCCATGTTTATTTAAGGTAAATTGCAATCAGTCAACTCTAGAACAATGGTCACTACCTTTACCAAATAAATCCCATGCACATGAATAGAACAATTGAAAAAATAACATCCGACTCATTAATGGGTACTTTAGACCACTCCAGTGACCAAGTAAATAGAGCCCGAGCGAGGGGCATCCATGGCGACATTTTATTTTGCGCTCCAAATGTTATAAAACCACATCCTACAATATGTAAAAACAACAGGACAAAATAAATTAAACAAACAAATATTATTATAGTGATAATACTATTTCATGAAATCAACAATATCACTTTTATAAATATAACAAATTGCAGTCGTTTTGTATACATAGTGTAATTTTGCACCGTTACCGTAAACTTAAAAAGTCACAAAAATCATATATTTTGTCACTGTAAAGGTCTAAAAGCATGTGCCCATAGCATACGCCACCTTCGCCATGTCCTAGTTTCCTGTCTGATGGTAAATGAAGAGTAGATTAGTAGTTACGATACTCCTGTGCTCCTATGGCTGTTTAAAGTAGTTGCAATAATACGTATTTATTACAGGTGTGGTATCCAATATGTTCCAGTAATCGTATATTGAGTGAAGAAGTATTACTTTCCAACCCAATAGTAAACTAGCCATAATGATTACTAATCAAGAAACAGGAGATATTAATTTATTTTATAGTTCAACAACTTTGTCGCATAAATTAAAAGACTTAGATTACAATGCAGATATTAGCAAATTATCTATCAAAGAAGAATTCGTCGGAACAACTAACGACATGAGTGTTTATTCAGAAATTGATATTAAATGCGAGTTTGACATTAAAGACCAAAGTTCTGTGGCTCAAAATTCAACAGGACCCAATCAGAGTTTGATTATGAAGCCTACTATGGGTGAAAAATCATTTTCCTGTTTTGTTTGTGGTCATAAAACTGCCCACAAACATAATTTAGTTAAGCATATGAAAACTCATACAGGTGAAAAACCATTCTCATGTTTTGTTTGTGATTATAAAACAGCTCGCAAACATAGTTTAGTTCTGCATATGAAAACTCATACAGGTGAAAAATCATTCTCATGTTTTGTTTGTGATTATAAAACAGCCCGCAAAGATAAATTATCTTTGCATATGAAAATTCATACAGGTGAAAAACCATTCTCATGTTTTGTTTGTGATTATAAAACAGCCCGCAAAGATAAATTATCTTTGCATATGAAAATTCATACAGGTGAAAAACCTCATTCTTGTTCTATTTGTGGTCATAAAACTGCCCGCAAACATGATTTAGTTTTACATATGAAAACTCATACAGGTGAAAAACTTCATTCATGTTTTATTTGTGGTCATAAAACTGCCCACAAACATAGTTTAGTTTCGCATATCACAATTCATACAGGTGAAAAACCCTTCTCTTGTTCGGTTTGTAATTATAAAACAGCTCACAAGCGTAGTTTAATTTGGCATATGAAAACTCATACAGGTGAAAAACCGTTCTTTTGTTCTGTGTGTGATTACAAAACTGCCCGCAAACATAATTTAGTTTTGCATATGAAAACTCATACGGGTGAAAAACTTCATTCTTGTTCTATTTGTGGTCATAAAACTGCCCACAAACATAGTTTAGTTTCGCATATGAAAACTCATACAGGTGAAAAACTTCATTCTTGTTCTATTTGTGGTCATAAAACTGCCCGCAAACATAGTTTAGTTTTGCATATGAAAACTCATACGGGTGAAAAACTTCATTCTTGTTCTATTTGTGGTCATAAAACTGCTCACAAACATAGTTTAGTTACGCATATGAAAACTCATACAGGTGAAAAACTTCATTCTTGTTCTATTTGTTGTTATAAAACTGCCCACAAACATAATTTAGTTTCGCATATCAAAACTCATACAGGTGAAAAACCGTTCTCTTGTTTTGTTTGTGATTATAAAACTGCCCACAAATATAGTTTAGTTGCGCATGTAAAAACTCATACAGGTGAAAAACTTCATTTTTGTTCTATTTGTGGTCATAAGACTGCCAACAAACATCATTTAGTTTCGCATATCAAAACTCATACAGGTGAAAAACCGTTATCTTGTTCTGTTTGTGATTATAAAACTGCCTACAAACATAATTTAGTTTCGCATATCAAAACTCATACAGGTGAAAAACCGTTCTCTTGTTTTGTTTGTGATTATAAAACTGCCCACAAATATAGTTTAGTTGCGCATGTAAAAACTCATACAGGTGAAAAACTTCATTTTTGTTCTATTTGTGGTCATAAGACTGCCAACAAACATCATTTAGTTTCGCATATCAAAACTCATACAGGTGAAAAACCGTTCTCTTGTTCTGTTTGTGATTATAAAACTGCCCGCAAACATAATTTAGTTTTGCATATGAAAACTCATACGGGTGAAAAACTTCATACTTCTTCTATTTATGGTCATAAAACTGCCCACAAACATAGTTTAGTTTCGCATATCAAAACTCATACAGGTGAAAAACCGTTCTCTTGTTCTATTTGTGGTCATAAAACTGCCAACAAACGTAGTTTAGTTTCCCATATCAAAACTCATACAGGTGAAAAACCGTTCTCTTGTTCTGTTTGTGATTATAAAACTGACCGCAAACATAGTTTAGTTTTGCATATGAAAACTCATACAGTTGAAAAACTTCATACTTGTTCTATTTGTGGTCATAAAACTGCCCACAAACATAGTTTAGTTACGCATATGAAAACTCATACAGGTGAATAACCATTCTCTTGTTAGTTTAGTTACGCATATGAAAACTCATACAGGTGAGTAACCATTCTCTTGTTCTGTTTGTAATTATAAAACAGCCTGCAAGCATAGTTTAGTTATCCATGTGAAAACTCATACAGGTGCAAAACTGTTCTCTTGTTTTGTTTGTGATTATAAAACTGCCCACAAACATAGTTTAGTTACGCCCTTGAATATAAAACAACAGGACGGAGTCTTGTCTTTTATTGGCCATACTTAAAAGTGCGACAGAAGTCGCCATTTCCAGATATACGACGAAAAGACACGGAGAAAAGGACGTGCAACAAACGGACGTACGCGACAAAAGGACGCGCCTATTTAGGACACGTGACGAATGGACGCGTCCTTATAAATTTCCTAAAATTTCATGTTAGAATAAGACTAAGTTAATTATGTATTAATAATTATTAATTACAAATATTTAAAAAAATATATATAAATGAGCACTTTAGAACGCGTGACAAACAGCCGCGTCCTTGTAAATTTCCTGAAATTTGAATTTAGAATAAGACTAAGTTAATTATTAGTAATTATTATATTTGAATGCGTTAATATAAATTTAATTTTACATAAAACAATAATACGTACAAATACATCAAATGTTTAAATATATTGTTATGGTACAAATAAGGTAGTTGTTAGATAATAATAAAAATATGATTAATTTGGAAGATTAATAAAAAGTGTTTTTTTTAGAGCCGAAGAACTTTAAATTGAAATAAAACACAGAAAAACGTTTTTAATATCCATGAAATTGGCCTTATTTGACAGATAATTTTATGGCATTACTGTTTCAATATGATTTCGGGCATGTGACCGCCGCGGCTGGCACGTACATGACGTAATCTGGAGGTCCATTTTTCACTCACTCTTCGCAGTAAATCAGGCATTTACAGGGTAGACATAAACATACTATATATCACCTGGTCAGCCTAGCCTAAACGATACATTAAATATTGGCAACTGAATCCAAGCGCTACGCCACCATGCGGTAGAATTTTGAACTGTGTCAATGAGGTCGAAATTTAAACTCGCATTGAGCTAAATGGTTTAAGCTAATTATTTTCGAGCGCAGCTGTAATACGTTGGTACATGCCTACATTTACCTTGCTTGTTCTTGTTTTTACTAGGTTTGTTCTTGCTGAAGTTCAGTGTCTTGTTTATATTTATTAATTTATTGTTTATATTTTTAATAACGGGATATCTTTAACGTAAAAATCTGGTGTGAAACACTCACACAACTTCCTTTTACAGTGATCTTATAATTAGTCAAAAATTTCATTTTTAATTTTTAACCATTTGTCAAAAATTTTCAAAAATTACAAATTCTACAAAAACGGTACAAAATCGAGTGTTAGTTGAAGAGACAAATTTTCTCTAGAATTTTAAGGTGAATTCAAAAATGTAATAATATACCGGGTGTTTTATTTAAAATAGGAGTTAATAAAAAAAATAGAAAAAAAAACAAAAGAAACCCACTTTAGAAGTATTCAACTGGAAAATCACCTATCTCACATCAATACACATTAAAAATGTAAGAAAAATGTAAAGTTTAAAAAAAATCGTTAGAGCCGTTTTTGAAAAAATCGAAAAAAACTGAAAAATCACAAGAGTAAACACCTACTTCCGGTTATGCGATTTTCTTCAAAACCTTGCTGTCTCATCTACATAGTACACAAAACTTATATATGAAGTTTCAACGCCATACCTCTTTTCGTTTTTGATATATTCTGTTCACAGACAGACAGACAGACAGACACACACACAGACACACAGACAGACCAATGAAAAAAAAAATGTTTTTTGGGATCAGGGGACTCTAAAACGTGAAGATCCGTTGAAAACTCAATTTCGAATTTTTGGGGTGAATCCAATACTTCCTTTATAGTAAAAGGAAGTAAAAATGGATCGTGAACGTGAGGGAGCTAGATTTTCTCCTGTACCAAATAAATCGAAAAGGTTTTGTTGCGTGTACGGTTGTAAATCACTATCAAAACGCGATACAACTGTGCGGTTCCATGTCTCCTAAAGAAGGAGAATTTGTAAAAATTTATAATCAGAAAGCAGATCGGCGAAAGGAATGGATTCGTTTACTTAGAATGGGGAAAAAAGTTACAGAAAGTATGCATGTATGTTCTCTGAATTTTAAAAAAGAAGATTATATTCTTCCTGGTGAGTACAATACTTATTATCGTAATGACATAAATTAAAATGTATAATGCAAATCCAATAACACAGGACGTAAACGCAAAACAAGTGTTAAAGTTTTGACAGTCCTCTTAGTTTTCTAATTACTTTGTAATGTTGTAGACATAGCTGCAAAGAGAAGGCAGCTGAAGAAAATTGCTGTTCCAAAATGCAATTTACCAAAATCTTCAATTGCGAATGCCGCGAAAGCAAAACCTTCAGATATGAATAATTTTATATTAAACCACAATTTTTAACGTGTCTTAACTGTTCAGATACATTAAAGTTGCTACAGTGTGCTTACATCTGCGACTTGCTCCAGCTTTACAGGAACACGTCATATTTTCAATTTTCCAACCGTTTGACTGACTTCTGCAGCGTGTAACGAACTTATTTACTTGTACTATTGATGACTAGTACGTGACTATTAAAGTATAATTAGAACATCTTTAACTACATTCCATAAGACTTAAAATTCCCCAATAGTTGCTGTGTGTAACAAATACTTACCTAGTAGAAATAGAAACTTTTTAAATAATGCAGCATGACTTAATAGCCATTGATGTACTCACGGCTGGTGAAATTATTTATTTCTATCAAAACAGCTCTATTAAAGTCCCATTTAAACATCTTTAATTGAAATGCATATCATGAAGACTTACAATTTCTCAATATTAGGCCCTTAAAATTATTTAAGAAAATACTAGAAATCTGTTAAATGCAGCATTGGTATATTTACGCACTACTGATTAAATTATTTATTTATGGTAAAACAGCCCTATTAAAATCCCGTTTACACATCTTTAATTAAAGTGCATACCATGAAAGCTTAAAATATCCCAATATTATGCCCCTAAAATTATTTAAAAAATACTAAAAAACATTTAAAATCAGTGTTTAAGTAGGGAAATACATAGGCTTTAAGAATCGTACCTACTTATAGCGGCCATTTAACTAAGCTCCGCCTTCAGTTCACTTCCCAATAGGGTCCAGCAAAAATAAAGGAGAGGAAGATATTTCTAAAACTATTAGTGTTACATAACTATTGCTTATGTAAAAGTTGTAGATACAAAGGTAATGCACGTTATTAAAATATTTTTGATTACACGAGGCGACTGAAAAAAGTGTGGCAAACCTAACTTATTTATATTAGCAGAACGCCCTATATTTAAACTGCTTAAAAGTATTACGTCGGGAGGCTAATATTTTTAATATAAAATTGTGTGTCTAAAGTTAACCATATTGAATATAAGTATTAACGATGTGATCATTTTATCAACTAAACAGCTGATTGAAATATATATTAAAAATTCCGATGGATGTGACAGCGATGCCAAAGAGCAGGATCTAGAATATGTATATGTATTGCTACGACTTCACGTATCGCGCCATAATATGTACTGATTCGGGTTCTTACTTCTTATAACGTATTATTACATGTTTATGATTTTTTTTTATCAATTTAAATTGCCTTGTTTATTATTTGAATATTAATAATTATTCTTTGTGCTAGCTCCTGAAAATCAGGGGTGGATTCCTTTTATCTAGATTGCTTATTATTTTATTTATCTATTAATTGTATTATAAGTCAAAAATAACTTCTGTCAAATGATATGTCAAACAAATTTGAAAATTAAATGACAAATATCAGATCGTTTCATTAGTCACACAACAATATCAATCAGTAAGTAATTCTTTAATAATAAATTCACCTTTTAAGTCTTTATTTTCTTTTAGTGCTTACCCAAATACCTAAACTGACGCACCTTTAACTCGAACTTATCAGTGTCCTGGATGTCAACCAAGTTGCTCCACTCTGCCTACTACCACAACCGCTTCAGTCCCCAAACACAGCAAACAGCTCCAATGACAGACAAGATGTCCAAACTGACCAGAATCAGGGACACAAACTCCTACACAGCATGGAACCAAATACACCCTAACTGCATCCACCTAACTCCAACACTGCATCCTCCAAATCCCTCAAACGTGCTTCTTCCACCAATGGTCCTCCCTTGGAATTCTCTCCTAGCACCAACAGCTCGACGTAATCCAAATCAATCGAAATACAATCTCAAATGTAATTCTCCAATAAACTTCATTTAGTAGGTACTTTTCTCTATTTATTCTCCTTTGTATATTAGTTCTGCTCCCAGTTTAGTTTTTCACCACATACTTGCAAGCTTCCTTAGAGTTATATCTCTTCTTCAATTAAATTTCATTTTCATATCACCACGCAAATTTAGCCTTAGAAGTAACCCTTCTTAATCTCCAAACATATTACTTTTAAAATAGGGTTTATTTTAGACTTTTCTATTACACCAACTTAATTACAGCCACATTTTTTTAAATTTGTTATCTTAATATTCAAAACAAAAAGTTCTTAATCATTTTCTACTTTTAATACTCTATATCCTTATTTTTGGTTTCTACCTACTATTTATAATAATTTATTTCGATTAAGTATTTGTCATTACCTTCAAACCTTTTTTTTTAATACTACATTATATTTGAATCCATCTGTTTTTCAATTAGCTATATTTTATTCAATTATAAATTCTATTTTCATTTCTAATTGCATACTAATTATTTATATTCCCTAATCGTATTTAAATTGATCCTGATTATATTTAACTATTGTAATCTCTTAATCATATTTTAAAATTGATTTTTATACTCCTGTTTATATCATTACAGTATATACAGGGTGTTCTATACATATACCGACAAACTTTGAGGGGTAGTAGGGGACATACATTGGTAGTTTTATTTTAAGAAAATTAGTTAAAATTTAATAGGCGATTAAGAATAATAAGCAGCTGCACTCTTGTTCATTTATTGAACTTGAATTATAAATATTTAAATATAAATAAATAAATATTTATATAATCAATAGTACAATTTTAATGAATAAATGAATTTATTTAACTTTTACAAATTAATTGTAAACATTGAAATTAACAGTAGCTACTACAACTGAATGAATGATTTTAATTTTAACAAAATATTTATAAACATTTAAATTAACAGTACAACTGAATCAATGAACGATTTTAATCTTTACAAATTGTTTATAAAACTTTAAATTAATAGTACAATTGCTAATAGTAACCCCATTTGAGGAAGCACTTAAAGAAGTGCTAGTACTAGTTGAAGCAGTATTTGTACTGTTTAAAGAAGTACTAGTAGTATTGCAATTTTTTTTAATTTTCTAAAGAGTACTGAATGTAACCTTCAGCTACAGTAGAGGACTTCCATCCTCCATGTCGTTTAATTGTAGACATATTAGCTCCGGAATCTGCTAACAGAGATGTGGATGATCTTCGGAAACAGTGTCCGGTATATAGACTGCATTCTGCCAAATTTAAGAATGATGCAATCCTGGAGGGTATATTTCCAAACTGATTTATATATATATATATATAAACTCTCTTTATATTCTAAGCTTTACCTAGAAATGTAGCTGACCAAACATTGGTTCATAGCAAATGTATTCGCTGCATGTTTGGACCAGCGTATTTGCTAACCGCACAGATAAACACAGATAATAATCTAGGGAAGGGATTATTTCCAGCCTGTTATTTGTAAACAGTTCAAGTTTAGTAGGTATACTACAGTCAGGTTGACCACCAGCTGCAAGTAAAATTAAAGATTAAAGACCTTCATTTGAAGCTAGTTTTTTGACGGAATTTCCCTAACTACTTCATAGCAAAATGTAGTTTGCATTATTGCGAGTTAACTATTTTTACATGTCATTTTTAACTCATATAGTTATTAATAAGTAAGCAACAAGTGAACAATGCATAACCTGCAGTAAAGAAGCTTGAAGATTTTGGTGTGTTTTGTGTGGTGTTTGATAAAAATTGATTAATTATTAATTAATATCGCTTTAAACAATGCGACTAAGTCGATTATATTTCACTACAAGTTATGCAGTGTTGACTAACTCATTAAAAATGATGTCTTAAAAACGACATGTGGCTGCTTTATATTTCTAAAACACCAGTTAACCCGCTTACTACCAATAATATAAATTACATTTTACTATGGAAAAGTTAGGAAATTGCCGATAAAATTAGTTTATTTAAGTGATCCACTGCAAATTAACGGCGGTGTATATAAAAATTCAAGTATGCGAAAAGAAAAAAATAAATGCCAAGTAAAAACTTTATTTTCCAAAAACCATATAAAATATAAGTAACATATTTACGAAGACAATAATAGAAATAAGAATACGTAATTCAACACAAGCACACTTTTATAAAACAATACATTGAAGTATATTGTATACAATAAAACAACTGTGATGTGAAAAATACTGTAAATAACGTGTTTGGAGAGCTAAAATAGTAGCGTTACACAACATAAGTACTTTTTCATCAAACAACCGCATATATATTACGAATTATATAAAAATAGAATGACATTAAGCTACATACACGATAAAAAAAGTGTGACAAGTAAAATAAAAACTATTTTCAAAACAATTTGTATGTAAGTAACGTATTTAGGCAGATAAAATATTCGAAATGAAAATACTCCATTCAACAATAATTCAGGGTTGTAAAAAATGTCACTAAATTTTAAAATTACGCAAAAATACAGTTACTTTAAATTAACACAGTCAAACAAGTATAATGTCGAAAATACTATAAATAACGTATTAATAAATAATTAAAATACCAATTTAACAGAAGTACCCAGTAGGTAGTAAGCCTTTATCAAACAGTTTAAAGGAAAATATAAATGTGTATAAAAATTGAATTACATTAAATTACATACAGTAAAAGAAGTGTGACATATACTCGTAATATAAAAATGATATTGATTTTAAAAACAACTTATAAATACTTAACATACATCAAACAGAAATAGAATAGTAAATTACAGAACAAGTTTAGAAAAGTAAAGTTTTACTAAACGAATATAGCTTGATTGTGTACGAACGAGCGAGTAACTTAAAAAGCTATATAAGTTTGGTAAAACTATTTTCTTACGAAGTGTGTATTCTATTTTTTCGCACTTTGTATTAGTATTTATAAACAAACATTTATATAAAGTCATTATACCACATGTCCATTAAAAAAACGGCTGTGGGAATTCAAACGTATGAATAATATGTTGGTGGCACTGTAAGTCTATGCCAAATTCGAGGTTAGCAGATTAGGTTTTGCGTCAGTCTGTGTCAAATTCCAAGTTAGCCGGTTAGGTTTTCCGTCAGTTTCGACATAGACTGACGCAAAACATAACCTGCTAACCTCGAATTTGACAATGACTTTACCATATAGTAAAGTGACATTTCTATGCACCAAAGTGCCACTTTATTAAGCGATTTTTAATTTAGTAAAATAGCACATTATTATACAAAATGCGAAAAAAAAAAATCGGTCCGTATTCATGTTCACACATAAAACGAATATGTAAAGTACAATCCTAACTGTGATTTAGTTTTCTGATTTTATGGTAAATTTTTGGGAACGAGATGTTCGTTTAACAATTGCTGCTTCGCATGATGTTTGTTTCTGTAACCGCACCAGTAATGTATACCTAATTATGAATTCCCGACGTCGTTTATTTTGAATTGTCAATAGACTTTACAAATCATAAAATTTAAGTTACGCAACCTTCGCTTTCTGTCATCAAACGGCAGCTCAAAAAGCCTACCTTTCAAAGCTGTCGTAGATAATAGTATATTGTAATACAAGTGCGGAAAGGCAGTTATTTCAAACCAAGCACAGAAAGTGCTGCTGTAAACACTTTCTGTGCTTCGTTTCCATAGCAACGAACCTTACATGAATGAAATGTACCTAATATGTTTATGCCTCCAAACGTTATATTCTGCTTCTATATTTAACGTATGGACGTTTAATTTTTATCAAATAATTTAAAATGTTTAATTTATTATATTGGTTGTTCTACCAGTTAACCTGTTTAAGAACGTATTAAACTTTGACTTGTTTTTACGTCCCGGATATGCACCTCAAATATTGCCTCACATTTCAATATATAATCTTTCACTAGACTGCTAGAAAAATGACAAAAGTTTTGGCATCTTTTTCGAAATATCATGTTTTTCCTGCTTAAGTTTTATATAGAGCGTCACTAGAGTAAACTTTCTTTTTTTTTCGCTCATATTTTTAACAATTCATTGCTGTAAAAATCACAACGTAACCGCTAACAAAAATATATACTACTCTAAACGGTTTAGACAAAACCTGTTGCATCCAATATGCGTCTATAATTTCATGAAAAATGGGAACGGGACTTCCCCGTCACGCATTCGATAATATGGTACTTCGCCGCTACGTAATAATATAGAGCTGTGGCGGAGTGTCTTATTATTCATTCATTAGAGCTAGGTTTTTATCAATATGACTTAAAAGTATGAACAATTATTTATTTCTTGCAGTATTGATAAAGTAAACTAATATATCTTGAAATCAAGTAGTATAAACTAAATTAAATTTTTAAATTTGACTAATATGTGGATTACATAACATTCTAAGATTTTTTCTTACGCATGCCGACGCCGCTCTAACCCTGGGGCTCTGTATCATTGCTACAGCGGTAGCTACATCCCTATATGTTGTAATGTACCACTTTACACAACGATTTTGAATGTAGAAAAATAGTTTATTCACTATGTAGTAACGTCTTTACTGACTTTTAAAAATTTGGAATATGAACTATTACCATCTTTGACTTCCCAACCGTTCGGAAAGGTGTTTATCATGACGTTGTGCCGCGCCGGTCGGAAAGTAGTACCTAATCATTTCCAGAGCGCCGTCATGGCCACTGATTTTTGCCGACTCGGCTAAGTCCTGCATGGTCCTTGTCTCTGCTAAGGTCAAGCTGCAAATTTAGGTTAGCTGCAGTTTAAGATTTGTGTGTACTTAGCACAAAAGTCCCCTGTGTGTATGATCGTAAAAATGAGATTTATTAGAATGGTAGACAATAATATTGAATTTGAATTTCCCGAAGAGTTTCTTTTACTCATGGCTTAAAATTAAGTTTCACCACTTTTTTAGAACCGCTGATATAAAACAGTTCGGTTCAAAAGAGTTTGTACCGAGTACAAAGAAATCTTAACGTGGAACTAACCCAAATTTGCACCTTATATAGCCTTATATATCGGAGACAAGGCCTATGACTATGGCAGGATTTAGCCGCGTCTATTTGCGGCGCCTTGTATTATTATTATTTGATTAACGTCAGTTTTTCCAATTCTCGTTTAGACTAAAATGGTTCTGTATGAAATAGCAAGTATGCATTCCTCGGTTGTAATGAAATGCTTTCCACCTCAGTATGTAATAATGTACTCTCACCATTACTATATGAAATGCGAAAAAAAATTTATTGTGAAAAAATCATCCTGAAATGATTTCAAGTATTCGAACTTTCGCGGTGAGGGCATGACCCCGCGAGCAAATGCTCGCCTCTCAGGCGACCGACCCGGGTTCGAATCCCGGCGACTCTAGAGTTTAAAAATCGTACGCTCCCCGGCTACCACGCTAACACCTGTGGTAGTCGTTAACTCCTAAACAAGGGAACTCTTCCTCATTTTCGACGGGCAAGGCTGGCCACCTACCCGGCTAAGGGCAAAGAGGGCTCATAGAACCACTAGGTGGTTAAAACAGGCCACTGGCCTATAATAAGAGGAAGAAGAAGAAGAACTTTGGCTACGTTGATAGGTGGAGTGGGAACAGGATAACGCTAGTCGTCTAAAAATTTAAGGCTGCATTAAGTGCACTAAGCCCGTGGAACTGTCAATATCAAAGATTATAAACATCTCCTAAGTGCACTTACAAATTCCATTTTTATAAACTGTACTTCACACCTAGTAAAAAAAGATATTACATACATACATACATAATCTGTAACCCCTTATACCGTTTACACAAGTTATTAATATTTTTTATTTTCCACTGATCTATTATTTGTTTATATCTGTGATGCGAGGTATACAGGGTGTTAATTAAGTACATAGACAAACTTTAAGGAGCGATTCCTTGATCAATTCTAAGATAAAAAGTTCCTACAAACATGTGGCCTAAACGGCTTCCTGTTCAAGAAAGAGGGTGTTGAAATTTAAAGAAAAATTATTTTTTTTCAAAAATCTGGAAAACGCCTAGAGGTATTGTAATGAAACTTGGTGTATGTTAGTATTTCATAAAGTGGCATTGTTTCGTCAAAATAAATTTAATGTATTTCCACCAGTGGCGTGCGTCGGGGCCACCCCAGTTACTTTATTTCAAAAAAATCTGGTACGCCACTGTTTTTTAGAAAATAGACAAGTTTTTTAGCTTTATCCATTGAAACTATACAAAAGATGTATCTTTTATTTTTTTGATAGAATAATCATTTTGCGAGAAAAATGGAAAAATCTGTAACAGCATTTTCGTACATTGGACGTTAATAGGACCTAAACGGCTTCGTTTTCAAAATACAATTTAAAGAAGCTTTTAAAAATTTCATTTAATAAAAAACAATCTTACAATACTTACAAAACCTTTTCTAAAAAACAGTGGCGTACCAGATTTTTCTAAAATAATAAGGTAACTGAGGTCGCCCCGATGCACGCCACTGGTGGAAATAAATTAAATTTATTTTGACTGAACAATGCCACTTTATGAAATACTAAGCTACACCAAGTTTCATTAGAATACCTCTATCCGTTTTCCAAATTTTTGGAAATAACTGTTTTTGTTTAAACTTCAACACCCTGTATCTCGAAAACGAAGCCGTTTAGGTCCCATGTTTGTATGAACTTTTTATCTTGGAATTGATCAAGGAATCACCCCTAAAAGTTTGTCTACGTACTTAATTAACATCCTGTATAAAGCTCCCCCGTTATGCCCTTACGTCCGCTCATAACGCCCTAGAGCGTTATGGACTGCTCTGCAAGTTTCTCAAGTTATTTGCGTACTTAAAGTGGAAATTAAAACGTTGTATGCACCACGGGCATTACTTGATGTTCATAGCACTCGGACGACTTGTAAACTCTAGGGCCAGAGGCCCTCAGGCTTCTTGTCGCCCTCGAAAGGGCATAAACATCTTCATAATGCCCATGGTACATAAATAACTATTAATATTATTATTTACGTTCACATTGGTTTAAAACTTGAATAGTAAATTGCACACGTGCTAATGACAGACATTTGAGAATATTTAACTCCATCGGGTTTGAAACTTTTTCGTATGTGGCAACCAGTGTTGCCAGACATACCATAAAAAATAATTTAGCTAAAATATACCATAATTTACAATTCATACCATATACCATTATTTAAAAAAAAATCTAAAAATTATAACAAGACGTCAATCTCCACCTCCAAAAATTAAATTACGCGTTATTATTCGTCTGATGATTAACAAGCACAGACATTTGATGTGGGGGTTCTCCTAAAACGGTAGGTAGTGTTAAGGTCATGCCCATTAGGTATTATTTCATGACGGTTCAAAATATGAAATCGCTTGCAGTCGTTTCGTTATCGTTTTTATTACTGAATGCTGGATGCAGGACGTTTAGTTCTGTGCCTTGGGTGGTGCTGCGCCGGGTTTAGTTTATTCTAAACTAGCTGAAACCCGCGGCAAATGCCGCATTTAAAATCTAGGACGAATTTAATAACTTTTGTTGCACTAAAGAAAGTTTTAAAACCACGCTAGAGAATGGCAATAAGGAAAAGTTCCAAAAAAATATATTTTCAAATGGAAAGTTTCTGGAAAGGGAACGCTCGCCTCTGGAGAGCGTTTTATGGACATTCTTGGATAGCCTCCGGGCAACTTTCTTTCATATTGGATACGGCCAATACTGCTGAATTGAATAGTGTCTTCTTTTTCTGTTCAGTATTAAATGGTAAATGGTACAGGACACGCAAGCATGAAAGATAAGCGATACCAAAGCGCATATGTTGAGGTAAGATAAATTTTAGCTTAAAAAGTATAATTATTTAAAATACTGATTGCTGCTTCAGATGGATTCTAAGCAGTAACGAATACTAAGTATATATTTTTACTTTGTAGATCTTCCTCGATGAAGACAAAAACATAACCTCAACTTCTTGCACATGTCCTCGTGGACAAGTTTCATGTCACCATGTTGCTGCACTGGCACTATTTGCCCATTATAATATATCAGTTACAGACCAGTCATGTAGCTGGTCAGTGCCTAAACAATCTAAAGCACTTGATGAAAACTTGAGAACAATCGATGAATTGTTTTTGCCGTCTAAGGAATATCGAGCTTCAAAGAGAAGTGTTACCAAGAAAAATTGGCTTCGTTTGGAGGGCTGGTAGGATTCAGTTGGCTTCTAGCACCCAGACTTACTGCACAGGAAGATAATATTGTTCCACAGATTAGTTATATAATTTTCTCTGCAGAATATCAAAATATATCTGAAAAAATTAGTTATTTTGAACAAAAAGTGAATGTTTCTCCTGACCAAGTAATAACTATATTTGAGAAAACCATAGGGCAGTAAAAAAATCCCTTGTGGTTAATTATTCGCAGGTTTCGTTTAACAGCCAGTTCGTTCCGTACGGTGCTAGCAGCTTGCAAAAGAAATCGTTACTCTGCATCGCTTTTCAAAAAACTAACAGGTTTGCTTTGCAAAATATTTTTCACATTTTTCATAAAGTTCTGTTATTATGCAGGAACATATAACTTAGATGGAGTAAAGGCCATTCGGTGAGGGGCGAGAACATGAAAATAATGCAATTGAAACATTTGGGGCAGCAACTGGACTTTCTGTGACATCTGCTGGACTATGGCTCCATCAGTTTGGATACCTTGGGGCCATCCCAGATGGCCTTGTAGGAAGAGCTTGTGGAAGTTAAATGTCTATTTAAATATCGCAATTCCAACTTGATGGAATCACATGATAAAGGCTATATTTGTTCTTACGATAAGGTACTGCAACAGTTTGTGGTAAATGAAAACCATGAATATTTTCACCAAATACAGGGTGCATTGCACTTGTTAGTACATAAAAAGAAATGCTATCTAGTTATCTGGACTCCTCAAGTCGTCGCAATAATTCCAGCTACAAAAAAAAAAAAAAAGAATGGGCAGAAAATATACAAATTTTGAAGAATTGTTATCATACAAAATTCCTTCCATCTCTAGTAAATGTCAAAATTAAATAAATGTGTAACTATGTTGTGAGTAAAATAGCATACATACCTCGTGGGAAGGCTTATTCCAGCTTCGTGCTTTTAGCTGACCGCAGTGCTTCGCACCTCGGCTGACTAACCCAGCGCTCAGCTGTATATGGAGCTCATCCCAGCGCAGGAAGCAATATACATATAGTAAAATCACGGAAACAAACTGTGCACGTCATCAAATATTTAGTTATTAATTTAAAGTTACCGTTTGGTTCCGTGATCTACCTATAGTTAATCGTATTTATTGTAACTATAGGTAAATCACGGAATCAAACGGTAACTTTAAATTAATAACTAAATATTTGATGATGTGCGCAGTTTGTTTTCGTGATATTGCTGTACTATTAATAAGAAATTTTTTATTAGATAGCAGTTAGAGCAATATTTTTGTAAATACTTATTAACTTGTTATGTTCTGTAATTAACAAAACGAATATTTCAGTGAACTTAAACTAACATATAGTAATGTACAACTATACAATAAGGAAAAAATGTCTTATTTAAATAAATAAGCAGTTGTTAATTAACACTCTTATTTCTATTTTTACTGTTCGCCTTCAAAATATGTTTCAACTTCCTTTATTAGTGGAAATTGGTTAGTGCGCCACACACTTGCCAGATTTCGGTGCAATCTAATACCATTCTTGTGTTCGGAAAGAAAGCAAAACAATTAGGTAAACACGCTTGATTATCTTAAACAGATGGTACAGATGACATTATACTGGAAAATATTACTTTGTGTAACAAATTTAACCAAGTTAAAAAAATATTAGTAACTGCTGGAGAGCTACAGTTGAATCGCTGAGCTAAATCTTTACGTGGGGGATTCTGGCGCAGCTTATATAACGTTAAAAATAATTGATTGATGGCAGAAATATGTTACACGTTCCATTCTAAATAATAATTTCTATCAATATTTTCCAACAAATTGAAAAGCGATAAAAACATTTCTTGGTTGGGTAGTCCAGTATATAAGACAATTAAATCGTCTTGATTTTCGATATGCGTAAAGCTGAAAGACATTTCCAGCTTCTCTAATTTCTTTGTAGCAATGTCCAAACGGCTGCTTCAATAGCATGTTTTCAGCTTCGGTTAAGACACTGCTGCTTGTGTCATTGGGTGCGTTCAGCCGGCATAGCGCTGAGGTAGCGACTGCGTTGAACGCTTCGCTGAGGTAGCGACTGCGTTGAACGCTTCGCTGACCGACAGCGTTTCGGTTTCGCTTCTGCAGCAGTCGCCATTTTTGGGAGCGAATTTATTTTCGCTCCATTGTCGCTTCATTTCCGCTTGACCACTCAGCAAAACACGGTGTTTGGGCTAATTTGTAAATATAACCTAGAAAGGCGCGAAAATCATGGTTTCTGAAACGACCCTGCTGCAGTTTAATGTTAACGGAGAAACTGTAGCGGCGGAAGTCCCATCACATATGGTACAAGCTATTTTTGATGGTATGTATTGCTTCTTAATATTACTATAATTTCGTTTGAACTAAGTTACATTTCCATTGAATCTTTTGAAACTACCTACTGTTGATTAAATTAAGTCTAAGATTTTATTTTTCTTATCGACGAGACGATCAAGAATGATGTTATAAATCAAATTATGCAGCAACGCATGGTACCGGAAAGAACAGATGAGCCTGCAGACGATTCAGCTGCCGAGCGGTTTGTTTGGTCACAGAAATCGACCATGTTGTTGATTGAGCACTACCGCTCAGAATGCTGCAACTTCAGAAACCCCAAAATGAAAAATAGTCTGTTGTGGGGGAGAATTGCCGAAAATATGAAAAAAAAATTGTTACCATGTGACACCGGACATGTGTGACAGAAAATTTAGAAATTTGAAGAGCACTTATAAAGGAATAAAAGATACCAAAAGAAAAACTGGCAGAGGTAGACAAACTTGGGAATATTTCGACGTGATGGATGACCTGCTTCATACTGATGCCACCATTAATCCTCCACACTTAATATCGTCCATTCCACAACCTAAGCTTCCCTTATCTGTGCTAAACCAGCCCTCTACATCTACTCAGTCGTCCTTAATCCCAGCATATATACCTGCACCCTCTTCGTCAGCTTTGCCACCCCCAATACCTTCAAATTCATCATCCCTTGCCTCTTCAACATCGAATTCTTCATCACCAACTCCACCAGTGGAATCGTTATTAAGCCTGTCATCCACACCGTCTAGAATTCCCAGTTTGAATACTGCTGCCAGTGATACTCGAGGTACCAAACGTAAAAATAGAGAGTTAGAAGAATTTCGAAAGCAAATACTGCTCTCCGAAGAGCAGAAAATTAGAGAGCTGCAAGAAATTAAAAATGTGTACAAGGAGCAACTCCAAACGCAAAAGGAGCGAAATGATATTTTGCGACAACTGTTAGAGTTAGTTAAAAATACAAATAATAAAAATAATTAGTTTTAAAATTGTATCATTATTTTATGTATAATTATATTTAAATGTATATATTTTTTTATTTGATACACTTAATATTGTAATGAGTAAGAAGTTTTGTAATAAATATATTTTGACATCGGTGTATAGTCTGATTTTTTATTATACAGGGAGTTTATTATATCGCGCAATATGTGTAAATGCGTTTATTTTAAAATGCAATATGGAAACGTTACTGAGTATGTAAAAACATAATATATTGTACGGGGGAAGGACATTTGGCAGATGTATTCAAAAATTTTTTTTTTTAACTTTGTAAATCAAATGGCTACTCTTTTATTTCCCATTAATGTATTCATAATTATAAAAAAAATAATTTTTCAACAATAAAAGTATTTACGAAATCTTGCCGTTTGCCGGACCCTGTATGTAACCCTTTTCAAAGTTGCTAATTAAAATGCCGAGAGAAGATATCTAAAAAGGATGCCTAATTGTTTTGTAATTCTGCTGCTGCATGAATGACCCTTTGACTATGTTTACACTTACACAACAAAAACACGCTAATTTTATAAAATATATTTACAAAATATCAACTACATATACAGTGTGTCCCCGGATTGAGTTCACTATAGCAGTGGTTCTCAAAGTGTGGTACGCGTACCCCTTGGGGGTACGCGAATATTTTTAGGGGGTACGTGGCAGGCCAACAAAAAATAAAACAAACCTTTAAATTTAAATAGGGGAAAAAATTATTTGTGTGCTTAAGACCACACGGGAGAAGTGTAAACTTCTATGGCATTGGGTATAATAAAATGCTGCATAAAAAATTACCTTTTATATCACCCTGTATAATTTTCCAGCAAAATGAAGTTTTAGTGAAAATATAAGGTTTTGAAAATTTTGAAATTTTTGACTCGCCCTGTATAAGTCAAAAATTATATATAGTGGTGGCGCGACGGTAGACGGGTGGACAGAGTGCATCAGCTGATGTGATGTACACCCCTCCCCCCTTTTTGTTTTTAATAGAATAAAAATGTATGTAAGCAATATCTCTTTGTTTTATTTAAACATGACGCGTAATTGAGTTACACAGGTTAAAACTATACCTACTAAATAAAAAGGTTTAAGATTTTTTTTTATATTTCAGTTTACTTACTGATACGGGGTACCTACCCAAAATTTTTTGTTGGTAAAAAGGGGTACAGTGTCTAAAATAGTTTGAGAACCCCTGCACTATAGGTATAATCGACAAAAAATTTTACAATTTTATTTTAATGTTTTGGGATCCCGCCCTGCTTGGTCTGAAAACAATTTTAAGCAGAGTTTTAATTTTTAGAAATTAAGTCGGCCATGAAAAATGTGAAAAAACTATTTTCTATTTAGGTAAACTACCCTTTTTGTTCATGATACGGCAAAATTTTGTTAAGAAAAGTTGTTTAGAATGATAGTTTATGGCCCTATACAAAATTTCAGAAAGATCTGTCGACTTAGAAAAAACCGTTATAATTTTAGATATTGTATGTAATTTTCAGGTAAACTATCCTTTTTGTTCATGATACGGCAAAATGTAATTAAAAAAGTTGTTCAGAATGAAAAATTATGGCCCTGCACCAAATTTCAAAAAGATCTGTCGACTTAGATTAAACCGTTATTTTTTAGAATAAACAAATTGCATTTATTAAAAATGACGGTTTCATCTAAGTCGACAGATCTTTCTGAAATTTTGTATAGGGCCACAGCTTCTCATTCTGAACAACTTTTCTTAATACAATTTTTCTGTATCATGAACAAAAAAAGTAGTTTACCTGAAAATTAAATACAATTATCTAAAAAATAACGGTGTTTTCTAAGTCAACAGATCTTTCTGAAATTTTGTATAGGGCCGTAATTTATCATTCTAAACAACTTTTCATAATAAAATTTTGCTGTATCATGAACAAAAAGGGTAGTTTACCTGAAAATAAAATAGTTTTTGCTTCCGTGCCAAGGCCTACTTGTTTTTCAAAAACTGAAAATATTCTTAAAATTCTTTTCAAACCAAGCAGGACCAAATCCCAGAACCTTAAAATAAAATTAAAAAATGTTTAGTCCATCTTACCTCTTGTAACATCAATCCTGGGACACACTATTGTATTTTCTTTTCAGGTAAACTATCCTTTTTGTTTATACGGCAAAATTTTACTAAGAAGAGTTGTTCAGAATGGGAAATTATGTCCCCATACAAAATTTCAGGAAGTTCTACCTACTTAAATCAAACCGTAATTTTTAATAAATAGGTACAATATAAAGGTTTAATTTAAGTAGATAGATCTTCCTGAAATTTTGTATAGGGCCATAACTTATCATTCTGAACAACTTTTCTTGGTAAAATTTTGCCGTATCATGAACAGAAAGGGTAGTTTACCTGAAAAGAAAATAGTTTTTGCTTCACTGTCAAGGCCGACTTGTTTTTCAAAAACTGTAAATATTCTTAAAATTCTCTTCAGACGAAGCAGGGTTACATGATAAAAAAATCAGCCTGTATACAGTATGTCCCCGGATTGAGTTTACAATAGGTATGATTGACCAAAAATTTTCGAATTGGAATTTCATATTTTGGGATTCCGCCCTGCTTGGTGTGAAACGAATTTTAAGAATATTTTCAGTTTTTGAAAAACAAGTAGGCCTTGACAAGGAAGCGAAAAATATTTTATTTTCAGGTAAACTACCCTTTTTGTTCATGATACGGCAAAATTTAATTAAGAAAAGTTGTTGATAATGATAAATTATGACCCTATACCAAATTTCAGAACGATCTGTCGACTGTTAGTTTTTAAAAAATTGTATTTTATTGTCAGGTAAACTACCCTTTTTGTTCATGATACGGAAAAATTGTATTAAGAAAAGTTGTTTATAATCATAAATTATGGCCCTATAACAAATTTCAGAAAGCTCTGTCGACTTAGATTAAACCGTCATTTTTAATAAATGCAATTTGTTTAATCTAAGTCGCAAGATATTTCTGAAATTTTGTATAGGATCATAATTTTTCATTGTAAACAACTTTTCTTAATACAATTTTGCCGTATCATGAACAAAAAGGGTAGTTTACCTGACAATAAAATACAATTTTCTAAAAAATAAGTGATTTATAAGTCGACAGATCGTTCTGAAATTTGGTATTTTCACTTTCTTGTCAAGGCCTACTTGTTTTTCAAAAACTGAAAAAGCTGCGGTGACGACTGTTGTAACATTTTCAATATTCATATCGAGGTATTTCAGCCTTCGGAATTTTCCTTTTAGCCGTCCAAACGCTTGCTCTATTTTGCTTGGGGCTGTACTTAATCTCGTATTAAAATTATTTTGCATCGGTGTCAAATGGCCCGTATCCCTAAATGGCATCATTACATTTTTCATTAATGGATATGCACTATCACCAAGGAATCAACGGCGTTATGAGCTGGGGCTTTTATAGGGATGTGGCAACCGTCTATAGCCCCCACAATTCCAGGAAAGCCTGTTCGTGCATGAAATGTGTTGGCTGTCATAATCGCCTGCTCGTTAGTAGGCCATCGTATTTGTTGTGGCATCATTTGCAACAATATATTGCAAATTTGATAAAAAATTAGATGACCGGTGCCTTTCGACATTCCAAACCGATCGCAGCATGCCAAATACGATTCCATTTGATAAAAAATTAGATGACCGGTGCCTTTCGACATTCCAAACCGATCGCAGCATGCCAAATACGATTCCGGTTTAGCCAACATCCATATGGTAAACAGAGTCTTTTTTCCAAGATCGATTCTGCCTTCGATGTCTACTCTATTGCCTATGTCCACCACAAGCATCTGAAATAAACAAATAATTGTAAAATGTTTATAAATACCTAATTACATGCATTTCATATATACAAATTAATACAGTTGCACTGTATTTTTTAAGTAAGCAAAATTGTACTAGTATTGCTAGATAGATACCTCCATAACATTTCTGGACATTCTAAAATGTTCACAAAACTCCTGCGGTGAATAACGTGGTACCACTTCCTCAAAGTAGTTGACATTATGAACAGCCTCATCATTCTTTTCTGCATCCAAATCAATCAACTGCAATAAGTTTCCGTTATTTTCTAACAACGGCATTAATTGCACTAATGGATTAATTTCCATCACATCATCTGTAGCAAATTCGAGTATTAAGTGATCTGTTGACGCGCTCAAAACTGACGTTTGTTAGTAAACACAGCAATCGCTAACCCAAATGCCGTTCAGCCGCTCGCAGCTGCTTGAACTTAGCAAAAAGCACATCATCTTTTCTATTAATTATAATAAAACAACACTTAGCTCACAGTTGCACCGAAGGTTAGGTTATGTAGCGTAAGCATTGGAGTTGCTTTTACACTATGATAAAACGCAAGGCTCTTTGTTTGAGTGTTTGGCAGCATTCAATGACGAGATATGGCTATTAAAGAAATTTGACATCCGTTTGAAGCTGCCTGCATAGTTTTAAAAAACACAAAAAATAGGCATAATAAATAATTGTTTTCTGTGATAATATCGCTATTAAAGGTACTGGAAAGTTTGTTTACAAAAACCCGAAAATAGAAATAAACGAATGCAACCGTGGTACTTTTAGTTGTGTAAACACGGCTTTTAGTCTTCTGCATTATTATAAGTGATAAGCTCACAGTTGCACCGAAGGTTAGGTTATGTAGCGTAAGCATTGGAGTTGCTTTTACACTATGATAAAACGCAAGGCTCTTTGTTTGAGTGTTTGGCAGCATTCAATGACGAGATATGGCTATTAAAGAAATTTGACATCCGTTTGAAGCTGCCTGCATAGTTTTAAAAAACACAAAAAATAGGCATAATAAATAATTGTTTTCTGTGATAATATCGCTATTAAAGGTACTGGAAAGTTTGTTTACAAAAACCCGAAAATAGAAATAAACGAATGCAACCGTGGTACTTTTAGTTGTGTAAACACGGCTTTTAGTCTTCTGCATTATTATAAGTGATAATAGGTTATTTTCTCGTAGTACACTATTTTTGTCTTCCATTTCAGTTATTAACCTCTTTAGGAGCTCATTTTCTAATTGTAATTTACTTACTAGTGAATCGTTCGATGTTTGTTCCTTCTGCTTAATAGTGCAACACATAACCTTGTTTCCTTGTAGTATTTTGATGTTTGTTTGCCTTGCAGCACAGCTTCTGTGAAATACTGCATGACAGTTTATGCATACGCATGTTTGGCATTTTTTAGCACAACACTTGTATAGTTCATCACTTATATTATTTGTTATTTCACTGTTTTTCGCGGAATAATCTGAATTTGCATCATCACTATCCACCATGATGAAGTGGGATATGCATCACCACCATGCATTCATACTAAATCTGAAAAATTCTGACTGTACAGTATGAGCAGCCTGTTTAGTTTGTTGCTCGAAAACAGAATGTAATTTGACCCACATGTCTCTGGCAGATTCACAAGTAACAAGCAATGCCATTACCTTAGACTCCAATGTCCTTACAATGACATGACTGGCCGCCCGGTCTGCCTTGTCCCATAGTTTTAAACTTGCCTCGTATGCAATTCGGTCTTCAATTGACTCGACACCGGCCAAACCTGCCGGTTTCTTTATGTCACCGATACATACTTCATAAGCACCTTCAATACCACGCAGCAAGTTTCTTACTGCGAATTTCCATATGCACCAGTTTTCGGCACCAAGGAGCTTTTCCACGCCATGAAATTCCATCATTTTAATCCACTTAAAACCCAAGTGCAAAACAAGAATCCACGACGAAAGCTCGACCGAAAATCACCAGCATTTACTACTGCATTCACCAACCACGCTCTGCTACCATATTGAGGATCACGAAAATATGATTACTTGGTGAAATGCTTTAATTCTGGGAACAAGAACAGTTTATAATACATAGGACATGACATTTGTTTATCTAATTAATAAGCAGTTGTTATACCTATGGTAACTGAGATTACCCATAGCAAGTTAAAGTTTTACTACAACAAAAACCATCATAAGGGCTTCTTGGGTCAGGAACAGGGCACGGATAACTCTGAAATATGCTTTCCCATTCATCATGGAATGCTGTTTTTGGCATAAATGTGTCTCCATACCTCTTCCAAATCACTTCCAGTCATTATGTGGCGTACTGATCCTATAAAAGAAAGGAGAAAGTGAACCCTTCAAGCCGGATGAACAGTGATTTCAAGCAACTATCGGTAGGGGCACTGGCTACCATTTCGTGGGACTTAGCAAAGAGTGGTTGGTCAAACGTGACCATAAGACTAGTCTGCCCATTCATACGACCCTCTTCAGCATCATAAAGGACAGAATAACGGAATAACTAAATTTTACCCCCTCCATATCTCCGAAACTATTGGGGGCAGCAAAAAAGTGTATAGGACAAATTGAAACAATAAAGAAGCCAACCTGCGATCGATTACTAATAATAATCAATGGTAGTATAATGGCAGATCAACCCCCTTATCATTTATACACCACGGTAGCTCTGAAGGGTTTGTACTTACCGTAATGACCTAACTAACTCAATCTCGGCGGCCTTGGGTCGCAGATTCTTATCATCAGCTGTACTACTGCAAGCTCTTTTAATAATAAACAGGGCGCCAGAAAGCACAGATTTTGAGAAATAAATAAAGTCATAGCAAACAATTAAGTTTATTTAATTAACAATTAATAGTTGCCTTGCAACATTGGTATTAAGTCCTTAAATTGATTGTCACCGTATTAAAATGTCTGAATACAGTATTTTACTTATGCTGAAAATGCAGCACGCACGGCAAAAAATATATGAACCTCTTTTGGGCTCTTGGATTGAATGTGACCACAACTCAATGAAGGAGTAAGCTTACCACTGTCATATGTTTTAACCGTTATCTCGGTAATGATAGTAAAATGGCGTGAGAGCACTTTTTACAAAAATTCTTAATAAGTATTCAAATGAGCATTTTGTAATAAATTAAATTTGTGAATCGTAAATTTGTGAACAATTAATACATTCCATTTTATAATAGATTAAATTTGTAAACTGTAGATTTGTGAATAATTAATACATTGCGTTTTATAATAGATTACATTTGTAAATTTAAATTGGTTAGTTGTGGTGAAGCGCTGATGGAATCAATTCAGCCAACAATTCATGGGAGGACGGGGTTATCAACAAACGTTGAAATAAGACTAACCTGGATTGTGACAAAAAACGTCGCATGTAGGCGCTGAATTGGTCCAAGATTATCTTAGCGTTCCATGCCAACAGCAGCACCGAATTTGCGGCCGAAATTGATAATGGAACGGACGGTCCTCGTTACGAACTGGCAAGCTCAAAATGACATCCAGAAAGGAGTTGCGGGCCCAAGTTATTAATTACGGTGTCAATTGTGACATCAAACGTGGCGTCGATCAGAAAACCCAAATAAGAAGTCGTTTAAAAACGCCGTTTAAGAGCTAATAAGAAAAGGGAAATTACTAAACTTGAATATCAAACAAAGTAGCGCAAACATACCTGATTTCAGTCATCAGCCCACAAACAAAATTAAATAATTGAGGTGCAATATAGCACACAAGATGCCTTCTTGGCACGAGTTGCTCCAACCAAAAGCGAAAGTTAAATGAAATCGCGGACGGAAAAAGACCGCTGCGGCTGGCGCATAATGATAAGGAATTATTTGGGGAAAACCGAAATCAGAAAGCTCGCGCGAAGCAAGTTTGATATCATTTGAAATATAGCAAATCATAACTCGAGTGAACATATACAGGCTGGCCCGGAATAGATGAATAATTGACGAAACAAATAGCCGGAGCTAAAGATTTGTTTCAAAATTTTGTTGGAAATTTAACGTACTTTAGAAGTGTATAAGGTACAATAAGCTCTAAACTGAAGGCTTTCTGAGATATTTGTAAAAAACTTACTTCCCCCAAACCCGACGCTCTGGCGGCGGAGACTTTTTACCACATTTAGAACAAAGGGTAATGAACAAATTGTGACAGACAGACCTTACTTTTTTTGGATTCCCGGGTTTGAGCATTTTTTTGTCTAATTTTACTGTACTATGAGTATTATAATATTACTTCAGCTACTCCTCTACATTTCCAAAGCTATCCATTTTTCCGAATCGAACGTATAAATTTTAAAACCAACAAAATCAGATTTATTTTATGATTTGTGATCCTGGAGTGCAAAAAAAGCATATATACCTGGGGGCCCATTTCACGAAAGTTACAAGTTACGTATTCACCAGTAAATATTAACTATTCTGTGAAAAATAGAAAGTACTAGTGTTTCACAAAGACAAGTTACAAGACTTATAACACCCTGTGAATTTTCACAAATCCACAAGTGGCATTTTTACAGTTTCACTCTTGTGATTTAAGCATTTTCACAAGTTACAAGTTTACCCTGGTGAAAATTAGCAAATATTTTCACGCAGCTCATGAGATGTGTAACTTCTTTGTGGTTTTAGTTTATTTATATTTTAGTGTTAATTACCTATAGAGTCACACCGCTACGGAAGTCCTCGAACATTTATGGTAAAGACAAACTTGGATTTTTAGAGCATTTACCAATTCAATGAGAGATTTTGAATGTCGTCATCATCATCAGTGAACATGGAATCTCTCCTGGGTACTGATGATGCCATATTTGAACTTACCAAGAATTTGCATCAATTGCTGGATGACAATAAAAAAGCTTTAGCAGTATTCTTAGATCTCTCAAAGGCATTTGATACTGTTAACCATCTCACTCTCTGTAGAAAATTATATAATATTGGAATTAGAGGTCCTGCAAATAGCTTAATTGAATCATATTTGTCAGGCAGGAGACAAATTGTGAGCATCAATAATGTTAAAAGTAATGCACTTGATGTAAAAATAGGCATACCCCAAGGAAGAGTCCTGGGCCCAATTTTGTTTCTTGTCTACATAAACGATTTAGTTAAACTGAACCTAGACTGTAATATAATATCATTTGCTGATGATACTGCAATTGTTTTTGGAGCAAATACATGGGCTGAGGTGATTAGTAAAGTGGAGAACTGCATGGCAGTTATTAAGCACAAACTTGATCTTGATAGCTTATCACTAAATCTAAATAAAAAAAAATTTGTATCCTTCTCTTTAATCCCAGCACCTGAGAATAAAGTTGATGAGATAAAGATATAGTACATTTTTTTTCTATAATAATTTTCAAGGTCAACTTTCTAGGGGATAAGTTGCATTCCTGCAGGGTCCCTAGTTTTAATAATGTTTTGGTACATAGATTTTTTGTTCTTTTCTTCCACTAAAAAGCATATATATATAATACACATATATTGCTGGTAGGGCCTGGAAACTTCAGAAAACATTACGGCGCCGACATAGTCTCACTTGGAGTATAACGCGTCTCGTGCGCATGCGTGAGAATTCGAACTCCGCCTTTAGAAACGAATTTTAAACTTGACCACTTCCCCATTGGGCGGACGGCGCCGCCGCGCTTGCGCACAGCTCACCGTATACATGAAGGAGTTGGTTGTGTGTCTCACTTCATCGGTGAGTTTCCCACTAATAGCCGCTAGCAATATAGTATTAGATATATGCTAAAAAGATGATTGTCATTTTGACAGATATGTCATAATTTAATATCGCTTGCTTCATTTTTGCATTTAAAATATTTCTTGGTTTTCTTTTTTTATCCGATTTTATTGATGATGATGATGATTCCATGTTAAAAAAAGAAATTTGTCAAGAGTTCAAATTAAGAAAGTTTGACATTCAAAATTGACACATAACCATAATTTTAAAAAAGTTCTACCAACACGAGGTATAAAAATTTCCTAGCGTTTTAATCACATGTCTACCAACATTGTAACACTTTGACAGTTATTATAGAAAAAAAACGTACTTTACATTCCTTGACATGTATTGAAACGAACAGAGCTAATTGCCAATGTGCCCATAACATTTTTGCTGATAATAAAATAAAATATTTAGGAATATATATTGACTCAAATTTAAAATAGAAATGTCATGTTGATGAACTAGTTGCAAAATTAAGAAAAACTATTTATATATTCAAATTATTGAAAAATATATTAAAACACAGCACAATTAAACTCGTCTACTTACTACTATCCATCCAATTTATTATTTAAAGGAACCCAACTCAGTAGTATTAGGCAACTGTATATACAAGTCATGGCAGTCTTTACATGCAAACACCAAAATATATTACAAAATCCTACGCATGACTACAATACCCGAACTAAAACTAATTGGAATGTCATACTACCTATAACTTCTAAGACGACCTCGCAAAAACATGCAGGTTACTTATGCTCCAAATAATATAACTCGATCCCCATAAATATCAAACATTGTCAATCTATAAATACTTTCAAATTAAAGATAAAATTATGGATCAAAAATCAACCTTCTGCGTTTTATGATCAATTAATTACTACTACAATATGAAACTACTGTATTCATCTGTCTCGATATATTTCACCATTTTTACTTACACGTAATATTAGTAAGATATATTATTATTACTTATTATAAAATTGCTATCCTCTGTGCCACACACAAGCCGTCGGCTCATGTGGCCAAGAAAGTTGTAATTATATGTCATTGTCCTTTTTTTGTATGAGTACAATAAATAAAAAATAAATAAAATTTGTCAATCGTTATTATGATAGCCAGAACCTATTTGACCTTGAACCGCCGATGGACATTTTTCCTTCTGCTTTTGTATGCTTCATGGTGGTTTTTGTTTGATTCTCTTTTAATTGTTTGATTTTGGATTTCGAATATCTAGAATTTTCCATTGTCATGTGTTGTTTTGGAAAGGTGCTATACTAGTTGGTTGGATCATATGTGAAATTATAATATATAATAAAAAAAAATCTGGTGTGATACACTCACACAACTTCCTTTTACAGTGATCTTATAATCAGTCAAAAATTTCATTTTTAATTGTGAAGCATTTGTCAAAAATTTTAAAAAATTACAAATTCTATAAAAACGGTACAAAATAGAGCGTTAGTTGAAGAGACAAATTTTCTTTAGAATTTTAAGCTGAATTCAAAAATGTAATAATATACCGGGTGTTCTATTTGAAATAGGAGTTAATAAAAAAAATAGAAAAAAAAACAAGAGAAGCCCATTTTAAAAGCATTCAACTGGAAAATCACCTAGCTCACATCAATACACATTAAAAATGTAATAAAAATGTAAAGTTTGAAAAAAATCGTTATAACCGTTTTTAAAAAAATCGAAAAAAACTGAAAAATCACAAGAGTAAACACCTACTTCCGGTAATGCGATTTTCTTCAAAAGCTTGCTGTCTCATCTACATACTACACAAAACTTATATATGAAGTTTCAACGCCATACCTCTTTTCATTTTTGAGATATTCTGTTCACAGACAGACAGACAGACAGACAGACAGACACAGACACACTGACAGACAGACCAATGAAAAAAAATATGGTTTTTTGGGATCAGGGGAATCTAAAACGTAAAGATCTGTTGAAAACTCAATTTCGAATTTTTGGGGTAAATCCAATACTTCCTTTATCGTAAAAGGAAGTAAAAATAAAGTTTGGTTCAAGAAGGTGTGGTTACGCATTTCCTAGTTTATTTTAGTTTTTGTTAATAACAGTTTTTGAATATCATATAATATACTTAAATTAATATTAAGTAAAGTGAACACTTACTGAAGCTTAATCAGTAATATATATATAATGACGTTTCCGTACAACTTCGCTATGAATATGGTGCTAACGCAATTTGTAAGATTTAAAACCAAAACCGTAGGTAATGACCAATTCTAAATTCAATCAGCTACACCATTGCATACAGCAAACATGGGTGGACGCGGTTAAAACCCCAAAATAAGTTAAAACTGTTAGGTATACCTACATATGGTAGAAAAAGCTTCCTTGAGGAGAACTTCTTATTGTTAGTTATATCTCATAAGAAATATTTCGCATTATTCTTTACAAAAAAAATTCAAGGTGCACTCGGCATACAATCTTCTCGCCTCCAAAGTGGTGTAGCTTGAACAAGCGTCCACGTTCGATCAGCAGAGTTAAGCAACGCTGTCTCTGGTCAGAACTTGGATGGGAGTTCCACGGCTGCATCTCTCGGCGCCTCGTGGTACGGCTATCACGGAAAAAAGTTGGTCCCGGCGGTCATACAACATCATGACAGTCGTTAGTGGGGTTGGAAGTCCCCATAAATGCACAGCGACGCCTATAATTGGCCTAACGGCTGTTGGCTGAGTGAGAATTAAATAAATAAATAAATAAATAAATAAAATAAATAAATACCTACTTCTGTATGTTCGTCCGTACATTAAATGCATATCTGCCAATTCCCGAAGCGAATATATCGAACAAGGCAAAATCAAAATTATAGAAGGAAAACAGAATTCCAGAAAATATGTAATAACAAGATTTTGCCAATAAGTGTCTCTAGTGTACGTGTACGCCTTGTTAGCCGGCACACTTCTTAACGCCAGAGTTTTTTTCATAGATGTTCTTCCACTTTTTCCCTTTGTCCTCTTTCGTGGGATTATCTGGGAAAGTACTAAACAAGATTCTCTTTGCGTCTTGTACAACTTTTAAAAATTGTAACTTGTAACTTAACATACACATAGAAATTTAATTTGGCGTATAGGTAGTTGACCGAACAAAACAAACATAAAACTTAACTCATCTGTAACTTAGAACTTTTTTCACAGTTGTAACTATTTTTACAAGCGTTAAAATTGTTTGTGAAACAACTGTACTTGTAAACTTGTAGCTACAAGTACAGTCGTGTGCAAATAAATCTGGGACAGTGTTTTTTTCACATGCAGATTCAGTTAAGAATTTGAAGAATATTTCCATGGATTTCCTCTTATCAGAGAGAGTTACGGATTTCAGTACCTGTTAAAGTTTAATGTAACTCTGTCTGATAGCAGGAAATCCATGGAGATATTCTTCAATTCTTAACTGGATCTGCATGTGAAAAAAACACTGTCCCAGATTTATTTGCACACGACTGTACCTGTAATTGTGAAATTGTGACTTTGTAACTTGTAACTTTCGTGAAACGAGCCCCTGGAGTCAAAAGTATCTTTGATCCATTGAGTGATTATTGCCCTCGACTTCATCTTGGGCAATAAACTTCACTCGTGGGATCAAATGATGCACTTTTGTCTCTTGATATACAATATTCTATTATTTCCCTGATAAGACAAAACTGGCATTTAGAGATGTATGCAATTTTTTTTTATGTTACCTCATATACAAGTTATTACTCACACTCACCTGAAATTTCAAGTCATTTAAAGCAATCGTTTTTAAGCTGTGACAAATCAAAACTGAGGTTATGTAATTTGTAGTTCCACTTACCCCGAGTGAACTTAGGAGAAAGATACATCGAAATCTTTCAAATTCGAGACACCGGAATTGAAGGGAATCCATTCTACTTCTCTTCTAATTACTAACTAATTGTAACAGTAAAGTACTCCTATTCCTTTATATTTATATTCTGATAACTTTTGGATAGTCTGCCTCATACATCAAAGAAGCATAATCGAAGCAATTTGAAACTAATTTTAACTCTTCCTAAATATTGTTCTGAATTACTTTTATTATTTCTTCCTCTGTAATTAGAATTGTTTTTCAAAATAGTGTTTTTATTTGAGCAAATCTTAAGTATTTATCAAATGTTTTAGAAAAACAACATCGCATTTCGTATTATATATATATTATTATATTTAATAATTGTTTCTTACATTTACATCATTATGTACTAATTAACATACATAAAATATTAAAACATTTGTTGCATATACCATTCAAGAGGACAGTAAGCTAATTGCATATTGTTTGCCTGATTCAATGGCACTAATTTTCTAAAAAATTACCTTACATTAAAGTTAACATAAATTAAAATCTGTAATAAATGTTTTGGTCTGATGAGTAAAATGAAAGAAATAAAGCTTACATTCTTTGTTATTCAGCTCCTCAAATTCGCGTGAACCGCATCAGCCTTTCCTTACGGATGTAAAATCTTCCATGACGACAACAATTCGGGTGGATGGAAAATTCTAACGTTTATACAGTTAGCAATGTTTGGTTTTAAGGGAAGGCCGAGGAATTCACCTGTTTACTCTCACTCGTTACCACCTATTTACAATAACATATCTGCACCCCAGAATAAAAGAGTATTAGGTCCTATCTTAATGTATAAAGCTGAATGCTGAATGTATATGATTGTGTCGAGTTGTTTTGAAAATGTGATCTGGTGAAAACATTAGTATTTCTACATAGGTGTATACTTCATTATAAATCTGATTTTTAGCCTGAAAACTTCAAGGATGTAGATTTAAATTTAGTAGAAAGATTTCGCACCTTATTTAGATAGCAAAAATAGTTCATTTTTATTTAAATTTTTGCTGTAATATTCTTCTAGGAAAATTTGTTATTTGATCGCCCGTAAACTTTAATTTTGTGACTTAGTACAGTTTATTCTAGGGTACAGGCATGCTTCTTAACACAGACGTATAAATAATGACCTTATTAGTGTTACCTACATCTTAACAATGTGCATAAATATCTGTTCATGTTTAAAGTGTCTATTCCTCCAACTCAAGAGTGATGATCATACAAGGGTGTCAATATCGCTTGTGGTCCCGATGAGGCGGTGGTCTGGAGTCTCGCCATTCCCTTCCCTCCTTGTGTGGTCGCACCTCGTGATGGTGGTGGTGGTGGTGATGCCTCTTCTTCTCGCCCGGTTTGGCGCCGTTGAAAGCAGATACGTCAGATACTACTAACTCGGAGCCTTCACGATGTCGCTCGCTGCCCCGGAATGGCTCGTCTAAGGTCTCTTTACGTCGTAAGGGGGAGTGATTGCCTGCGGTGGCAGCTTTCAGACCCGTCTTGCTGCCTGCCGATTCATGTAGGTTTTCCCAGGCCTGGCGATAGTACCTATTCAGTCCGTTGCGCGATTCTGAACTAGAAGAATCAAATGATGCTACTGTGTTGCAATCTGGTGAGGCACGATGGCGGTAATGTTTGGCACTTCGATTTCTGGAAAATATGCTGTATGTTAATGAGAGGTGTGTGAAAGTGGCTTGATAATAAAGAAGATTAGAAATGTAACTCTAACTACTAGCTATTAACAATTATTTCTATGTTCTAAAATTAATTTAAGTCCATATTTTATTGCTCCTATACAGAATGTATGAAAATTACCATAATTTACCTATACTCAAAAATAGTTCAGTCCGAATTTTTGAAATTGTCAGATAATAATGGGTAAATGTACTTTCATTATAGCCAAATATCAAGCTGTGAGCTTTCAATAATTAATTAGAATAATATACTGTGTGAATTAATTTTGCTTTGTAAAATATGAACTTTTAAGGCACGTACTTCACTTGATGAGAAAATTGTTTATCTTTGGCTGCTGTGGCTGTTTTGATTTAAAAAGAAATTTAATTTCAAACCAAGCAGGGGTGAATTTTAAAATAGCAATTTGAAATACCTACATCCTATCTCCAAAAATGCATTAAAACAGGTTAAAAGAGAAGGTAACGAGAGAATTACTAAAGAAAAAAATAAGTTGTGGTCACCACACGACTTTCACTACTTGTAAAATACCCTTTTGCACTTTCGGGACTAAAGTTGGCACTTTAGACACTTATTTCAGGGACTAAAGTAGTTCATTTAATTCCTAGGGACTAAAGTAATTACTTTAGTTTCTAGGGACTAAACTAAAAATGTTACCGTAACTATGGTAAATTTATGTACACACGAGGTTAGTAGGTTAGGTTTTGTTTGTCATTTGACACACACTGAGGCAAAACTTAACCTGCAAATCTCGAATTTGACATAGACTGACAATACACTTCAGTACTGACACCTGATTCATAGATCCACGGCCTGCTGCAATTCAGTTTTTAAAAAATTGTAAATTGTAAAAACAGTACTAAAGTGCTTAAATCCCTTGAGTGATTATTTCCCTCGGGCCCTATGGGCCCTCAGGAAATAATATTCACTCGCAGGATTTAATGATGAACTTTAGTCCCTCATGATATAATATACTATTTTGACAACAGTTATAAATAATAATATAATATACCGATGGGGCCACAACTATACCGGGTGCTGACTTGCGCGACGCACCATAGGGATTTGCATAGTAAATTCTTTATATTCAATTATTTTAATTATTTTAGACCTAAATTGTATAGATATTTTTTGTAGAGAAAAAAATACTGCATCCATTCATACTATTGCTAACAATTTTTCATTTTCCGAAACCGAAGGAATGCAAAAAATGAAACCAGCATTTTTACAAAAATCAGCGATGCCATGGAATTATTGAAACAAGCCAATGCCAACGCAAGTGCATGCGGAGCGACAATATGTGTTGTTTGTTTGTTTGTCATTGATGTTTGACCTTTATAATAATTCATTATTAATTCTGTTCTGCTTAATGTGTCTAAGGTACCTGGACCTTGTCCATAACAAAAATGGTTTTATGGTGGACGTTCGTCAAGTAAGCTCCTTGTTTATTGTAAAATATCCCTATCGGCAAATTCCAAACAGTACAACCGATAATAGGCTGATTCATTTTAAATTTAAGACTACAGGCACATTATTAAATAATTGTAGGTGCAATAATGAGGATCAGAACTTACACCAAAACGAGAAAAACGACACTATTCAAGGCGGTCTATATTGTTCCAGGCCATGACACTGGCTCTGTTGCCAGATTGTGTGGTAGGCCATTCCAAGACACACTAAGTTTTGTTTGTTTGAAATATATTTGACATTGAAAACTATTTTGACAAGGCAGTTCATATAAGTTCCAGAAATGCCTTTGAAGTGTTATGTACCAAGCTGCAAGTCAACTTACGCTTCATCAGTTGCTCCATATGTTAGCGTGTTCAAGTTTTCATCTAATAGAACGGTGGCACAAAAATGGAAAGACATTTTGCATTTAGAACACTGGCGGATTGGAAAGGCTAGTATTGTGTGTGAAAAGCACTTTAAGAGAGCAGATATAAAGGGTAATAAGATGAAGAGACTTGTTCTGACTGCAATATCACTAGCTTCCACGCAAGTTATTTTGAAGAAATTGCTGTTTTAGAAGAAGTCAAAATTAGTAACAATTTACTTGCAATGGAAAATGAGGTACCTACCCATTAGGAATTGTTTTTAAATCGAATATTGCGGTGAAGTGACGCACTGCGATGTAAATAGCAGTAATTTTACAGATATTTTTTCAACTGGCATGCATCAGAATGACAGGAATAGTGCACGGACAGATTGTTCATTTAGTGACAAAAACTAGTAATTTTTTGTTAAAGGTTGGCGCAGCCGTGTTGCCATATTGTGGTAGGCCATTCCAAAGGCCACTTTATAGGCCCAGTGTCATGGCCTGGAACAATATAGACCGCCTTGCACTATTACGTTCAATCTTTTGACGACAGTGACTTCATGATCGCCCCGCAAGCAGTTACGCTGGCATTGGCTTGTTTCAATAATTCCACTGCATCACTGATTTTTGTATAAATGCTAGTTTGATTTTTGCTTTCCTTCGGTTTTGGAAAATGAAAAATTGTTAGCAACATTATGAATGAATACAGTATTTTTTTCTCTAAAAAAAATGTATTTACACTTTAGCTCTAAAATAATTAGTGGAGCAAATAATTGAGCATAAAGAATTTACTATGCAAATTCCTATGGTGCGTTGCGCAAGTCAGCACCCAGTATATAACAGCAATGAGATAACATGAACAAGAAAATAACACGTATTGCTTGAGTAAGAAAGAGATAAACATAGTAGCAAATATTCGAGTAGGCCTGACGCACATTTAATTATGACAGATGTCAACCACACATGCCTACTAAAATATATTTTTTCGTATGGTCATCTCTTTCTTACTCAAGCATTCTATTTTGTTGTTCATGTTATTTCATTGTTGTTATATACCGATGGGGCCACAATTATACAGCAATGAGATAACATGAACAAGAAAACAACACGTATTGCTTGAGTAAGAAAGAGATAAACATAGTAGTAAGTATTCGAGTAGGCATGACGCTTATTTTAATTTTGACATAAGTCAACTAAACATGCCTACTAAAATAATTTTATCGTAGGACCATCTCTTTCTTACTCAAGCATTCTATTTTGTTGTTCATGTTATCTTATTGCTGTTATATACCGTGCGTCCACGAGACTACGCACCATGCCGCTGGAGTGATGCTAGTTTATTTTAAAGATCTATTCTTCCGGTGGTAATTGATAGTCAAACGGTTGCTAAGCATTGACCATTAAAATTGAATTTATAAGTAACAAATAAAGTGCCTTCAGAAATGATCGAACGTTTTTGCAGTTGGTTTTTGAATGGTCATGGTTATACAACGTATGAATAGTATGTTGCTGGCACTGTAAGTCTATGTCAAATTCGAGGTAATCAGGTTAGGTTTTGCGTCAGTGTGTGTCAAAATTGACGCAAAACTTAACTTTCTAACCTCGAAGTTGACACCATACTTCCAAGTTGAATACCACTTAATCGTTTATTGTCATAGAAAAATAAATATAATAGGGTTTGTTGTTAAGCTGTTTTCGTAAAAGCAAGAGCTGATCTTTGGGAGAAATTAACGTTGTTCTGATTCCATGGTGCGAAACCTTGTGGACACACGGTATAATTATGGCCCCATCCGTATAACAGTATTATCATTTTATTCCCATGTTTTTGGACTTTGTAAAAATCTAATTTTACGATTTTAACTTAACTTTTTTAGCAAAAGTTGTAGACAATTACGAAGTATGTAATAGAGTTTTAAAAAAAATTCTCATTAATAATTTTTGGATTTTTTTTAAATTCAATTTTTTAATTTTTCCAAAATCTGCCTTCTTGCAAAAAACTTTTTAAGCAAAAGTTGCAGATAGCTGCACAGTATATGCTCTTGTCCTACAAATTTAAATTTTTAATAAACAATTATAAAATTTTCCTGGAAAACGAAAAAAAAGTGTCAAGTACCACTTCTGGTTACCCGATTTTAACAAAAAATCACTGCAATTGCCGAATTTATATTAAGAACAAAGATATAAATTTTGAGGCAGATAATTAAACTGTGTGGACTGTAGAGAGGACACAGGCAAACTGACAGACTCACAGACTGACATCACTTCCAAAATCACTTCTTCTGAATCCGAAGACTCAAAAACGAATATTTCTGCAAAAATTTCGAGTTCCAAAAAATCATGATTACTATACTTCGGTACTTTATTTTATGAAGTAAAAGAATGTAAAAGATAAATGATACCTGCATTAAAATATTGCTGCTTTTTATTGTTACTTATATTTATTTTACTTAACATTTTTCTAAAAACTGCAGTTTTTCAGTTGCTCAGAAAGAAGTTTGTTTTTACATAATTGTATACAATTTCATTTTCATTTAGTTGCAATCCATCAAAGTTGGCATTCTACTTTTTTTTCTAAATTTTTCATAAATAAAATCATAAGCATCCAAAGTAGATCTACAAATTGACCACTAAAAGGAAAATGCTTATAGTCATCTTTATAAACGTCACTTGATTTGTTGCATGAAAATAGTATACTGTAAAACTAGTTATGAAAGTCATACTTTTTTCACGAATTTGCAGTTTGATTAATGATGGCGAAGCCCGAGTTTATTAAGCAAATGAGTAACAAATTTGATTTCACACTTGTTGTACACGTTATTTTTTTGCATAGTGATCCCTTGTAACCCGAAATTTGGTCAAGACTTAAAAATTTACAACTGTCAAATTGACAATTCACAATTTCATTAAAATAGTTAAAAAAGTGTTTCTTTCTTTATCTTCATCGGTGTTGCTATAGACTATTAATAAAATTAATTTTAGTATTGTTAAGTGTACCTACCTATATGGTAATGGATATTACCGCACTCTTTTCATATAAAAAATACATTGAACCAGAATTTATTGATGAAGATAAAATATTGAACAATACATGTTTGCTTATGGCACTTAACGAGACTCGTTGTGTTAAGATGCTCATAATCAAACTTGTATCGTTAATATCCATTACAATTTTTTGTTAAAAAAAGGAGACTTTCATGATCACTATGCGAAAAATATTATTAAAAAACTTGAGAAAACATGAAGAATAAATACAGGGTGCTTCCAAAATGTAACGCCAAACTTTACAGGCGACTTCTATAGCTTAAAATAGTTAAAAAAGTTCATATGGACACATGTCCGCAAACTCTTTGTTTTCGAGCTATGACTCGTTTTCTACAATAGTGATTTAAAATAATTTGCCGTAACAATAACTACAGTAATTGTTCAAAATGTCCATTTGCTTCATAAAATCGAAAAATGCATAAATTGTTTTATCCCCAATGTTGTAGAAAATGAGTCATAGCTCGAAAACAAAGAGTTTGTGGACATGTGTCCATATAAACTTATTTAACTATTTTGAGCTGTAGAAGTCGCCTGTAAAGTTTGGCGCAACTTGTTATAAATAACACTACGCAATACCAGACAAAGTAACTACTCGTCTTTATCCGTTCGCACTAAATAAGAGTAAAGACGATTAGAAGTTATAATTTTAGTAAATATCTTTTAGTTTTTATTATTCAAATTTTACAAATTGCTTTCTATTAAATGTGCATATCAACTGTTACTTTTGGATCTCTTTAAATAGAAATCCTGCATGTTGATAAATATTTCGATTTGTTTTTCTATTTTTTTCTATTTTTTTACATGGTTTAAATGAATCTTTATTTTTTTAAAGTGGTTATTACTAGATATTTTAAATTAGACAGGTTCATAGAAGTCAGTCCAAAATCTCTCACAATGTGGAATAGTGGACGGCCGTGTAACTGCTGGTGGTGGTCGTAGTGGAGGGAAGATATAATATATTACCTAAGTATATATCTTTATAAGCAGAGAAGAAAAAGCTACCTACTCTAAATGTAATAATGCTACCATCACCACTATGTTAAAAGGGCTTTGCTACACAAAACAAGCTCCTATCATCATAGTAAAATTTGTGTTTAAAAAGTTACACTGTATAACACAGCCACTGAGTGACTTATATACAGTGTCAAGTTCGCCATGTAACAAAAAGATGAAATTTCGATTTCAAACTTCCATTCTTCTGAATTAAAAAAAAATGACCAAAGCTCAAATGACATTTTTTTAAACTAAAAGTAAAATTTAAGTATCTAAATCCACCATCAAAAATCAAACTTTACGTTTTATGTTATGGTAAACTTAATTATTTTAGTATTCAAATTTAAGTGCTAAATTAATTTTTGGTAAAATTTTTGAAACAGAAATTACTAATAAAAACAAAAATTACATAAGAACTTAACAACAAAAACCTGTAATTTACACCTTAACATAAACAACATACATCATGGAAAATCCTGAAAGCTTAGCAAAGCATACACAGAGCAGAAGGGAAACAGTGAGGTACAGTGCGGCGATGCGAGTGCGGTGCAGTGCGGAGCGTCTTGCCTACCTTGGTTAACGGTTTACTTGCTAGATTGGGTTGGAGAAGTATCCAGCCCGATGTGGACGGTAGTTGCGTGAGAACTCTCTCCGCCCTATCTGCTGGTCAGGGAAGGGGAGCGCCAAGAGTGTGTACCATCGGGACGGCATCGCGCTCGCGGCAGGCAGCCGGTGCGAAGACCGAGCTGACACGCCCGCACTGCGACCGCAAAGGCAGTTAATGGGGGTGAAATGAAATGAAAGAAGAGACAAAGGGTTTTAGTCACTTAGAGGTCAATCCATATAAAGGTGTTGCTTGAGCTTCTTTGAAAACAATTATGTGATCAGCTTAATATGTCGAGAGTTTAAAACTACAAAAGTTTTTTCATAAAAATTTTTTGTTTGTTGGTGATGGCTATTTTTGTATCATGGCACGCAACAATTCAACTGATTGCAAAAAAACCTCTATGGAAAATAATATTTGTAGCTTTGAACTGTCTAGACCTATTAGGCTGATTACATAATGTGTTTTAAAGATGATTAAGTACTTCATATGGATCAACCTTTAGGGGAGGGAGAACACAAAACACTTACCTTCTCACTAGGATAATAATTGTTGTTATGATTGCTGCTAGGAAGATGAAGCCCCCGAAGGCTCCGAGTGCAATGATAGCACCTAGATTTAGCCTTGCACCAAAGGCTTCCCGTCGCTCACCGTCCACGGACAGGGGCACGTTTACGTTTGGAGTGTCGCTTTGCTGCACGTTGACACTGCTACCGGCAATCTCATTGTCTTGAGGATGGCCTGCCACTATGATATGTGGAGTTTGAGATGTCCCACTGGTTGTTTTGTCTGTGGTTGTGTTCTTGGTTCGCTCTTGCAAGCCTCGTATGGTTGTGGGGATAAAAGGTTTTGATGGTCTGGTTTTAGCTTTCGGAGTAGATGATACAGTTGTAGTTTTCGATGTAGACGAAGAGGAAGATGAAGATGAAGATGAAGAGGAAGATGTAGTTGATTCTTCTAAAATTAAATAATCTGGTTTAAAATATGGTATGTTATAATGTTAATGTACAGGGTGTATCATTTTTGATCATTTAAATAGGAAGTTTCCCAAATCAAATTTTAAGCTATTTTCAACATCTTTCAAAACAATCAATTTATTTCAATACTATCTAATGTTTAGTTTTTGCATTATAAATCTAGAATCATAAGGGATATTTATGGTTCACTTGTATACATTTTTATTCCATATGCAATAATAAGGGTAAATACGTCTAATTAAGAACCATCCAAAATGGTCCACCCTGTACACATGAATATTCAGACCATTTCTCTGTTCAAGCTGCCTTTACAATAGAAAATCAAAATTATAAATAATATCTTTGGCTATAAATGATGGTACTGACAAAGCGATTTAAATTTTTAATAGTTTATTTAACTGCTAAAAACAGCCAGTGGTCGTTCTTCATACCTATATAGTTGTGCACTAGCTAATCAAGTATTTTTATTACTCCATTGATTAACTGCTTAATTTCATTTAAGAATGTAAAATATGTATTTAATGTAGATATATCACAGTATGGGAAAAATTTAAAGAAATTGTCCTTAATTCGGAAGAAAAAGGTTGTGGTAAGATAACAGCGAGGCACAATAGGAAACAAACCCCCTGGTGGAATGAAGAAATCCAAATAGCACTCACAGCTAAGAAAAAAATATGGAAAAAGTATGTAAAAGAAAGGAGTGAAGAGAACTACACAGAGAATATACGTGAGAGACTTGATATGAGATGGAAAATTAATATGGGCAAAGCAGCCGGAGCGGAAAGCATTACTATTGAAATGTTATGAATAAAGGGAGTGGAAGGAAAGACAATGCTACTGCACTTACTAAACCTAGCATGGAGACAACGAACTGTACCCAAAGAGTGGAAAGTAGCAGTAATTACACCATTATTTATAAAAGGTTGTTCTAAGATATGCAACAATTATGAAAGAGTTATGGACTAGAAACTAAATAAAAACTGAAAAAAATGGAAGAAGACAAGATGAGAAGTTTAGGTGAAGAAGACATATACAGAAGATGGAAATAAAAGGTTGGAGACTAATAGTAAGAGATAGAAAAAAGTGGAGTAATTCACTACACTAAACGAATTGTAAGCTCCAACAGGAGCGGTTACTATCTACTCCCTAGGGAGTGTACAACCTCATAAATACAATAACGAAAGTATATGAAAGAATTCTGGAAAAGCAGCTTAGACAGAAAGTAGGAAATCAAAGCACACAGGACGCATGCAGATTATAGAGAGGCGAATGAATTCGGGAGGGAAGTTCTACTTTGCTTCATAGAGCTGGAAAAGGGGTTTGATGAGCTAAAAAGGAAACACATATGGACACCATTAAAAAAGAAGGCGTTAGGAGAGGAGCCCATTTTGGAGATTAAAAGTTTAAATATAAAGAAAAATAATAGAATCACTCATAAGAGTATGACAGAGAAGCATACTTAGTCATGGACGAAGCATTACAAAAAACTAAAAAGTTAATTACAAGATACAAGACAGGTAAGCTCAATTTAAGATCTGTGTTTGTGAGTGAGTTAGTGTATGCAGATGATGTGGTGATCAGCAACAATGAACAATAGTTTGTGGAAATTTGGAAAGACATTTAACAGACATAAAACAAAAGTGCTCAGAGTGGGTAAAGATTATCAACAAGTCACTGTGAGACTACAAAATACAATAAATTAAGGAACTCAACCACAGATTAGGGGTCAGCGGACAAAATCTATTAAGCGATGAACAGAAAAGTATTATGTAGCAAACAAATCTCCAAAAAGACAAAATTGGCAGTATTCAACTCGATTCTAGTACCAATCATGACGTATAGTAGCAAGTTGTGGGTTCTCACGGAAAAGGAGAAGTGTCACATACAAGCCTAGGAGATGAAATATTTGAGAAAAGTTGAAGGGGTAATAAGAAACACCGAATCCCCAATGAGGTCATTAGACAAAATTTATATGGTAAACCAGTGAATAAAAAACAGAATGGTTTGGACACTTGAAAAAAGAAAGAAGAAAGAGTCCCGAAACTAGTATGGAAATCAAAGCCATACAGAAAGAGGCGAAGGAGAAGACCATGGTTAAAATGGGACAATATAATAAATAAATCCTTTAACACCAAAGAAATAGATAGAACTGATACTATACTAAATTTCAAATAAGCATGCAGTACTTAGAACTAAGTAGTAATCATAACTATGGCCGTGATTGGTCGAAACAAAGTCATCATTAAAACCATCTGAAAATCAATTATTTTTTAAAAATTGTCAATTTGACATTTGGTATAAATCCTAAAAATATAAAAGGAAAACTGATAAATAGTGGATAAAAAGGCTGAATTACAACATTTATTTGAATTATATAGGGCTAAATTATTGTAAAGCACGAGCAGTCAAACAAACTTATATTTTCCTATTGTAAAACTGAATTTTACAGTGCCTTTATATAGACAGTGGCAACAATACAACTAAGCCACACTCCCGCCGCCATATTTAGGCAAATTTTTAACGGGTGTTCATTTGCAGAGTCGACTGTGATACGTGTTTTATGTTTGGCAGTACTGAAAACATTCGAGATTTGCAGGTTAAGATTTGCATCAGTCTGTGTCAAATAACAAACAAAACCTAACCTACTAACTTCGAATTTGACATAGACTGACAATATACTTCAGTACTGCCAAAAGTATAACACGTATCACAGGCGATTTAGCCTGAACATGGCGGATAAAACCATTGGATCTAGGGAGCCGATCAAAAATAGGGCACCCCCCATTGTCGCCACTGTCTATATAAAGGCACTGTACTAAATTTGAGTTCAGAGCGCCATCTACTGCATTCTTATTTAAAATTTAGTATAGAAGAAGAGCATTAAATAGACAAGCTTGGAGGAAATTATGCAATAAATAAAAACGGCATCGAAAGATACAAGAGTCACCGCTTAAGTAAGTAAATATCAAAGTAATTTAATGTAAGTATGCCAAAACATTTTAATATACAGAAATACATATACCGGGGGATCGGTTCCAAAAGCAAACAAAGCAAGATTTAAATTTGTAGTTAATTAACGTACATTTTGATATATTTTTTGTGTTCTGTTTTATAAAATACTTAAAGTACGTTTTTTTTCTCTAAGAACTGTCAAAGTGTTACAATGTTGGTAGATATGT